>JAPMLY010001679.1:0-87464 GCA_026401115.1 Tetraselmis chui
TAAATTCGCTATCCACGCACACCCATCACTCCACGACACCACCATACTCTGCACTCCCGACGGCCGCGCAGTTACTACCCTTAACGGCCCCCGCGTCCGCCACCTCTACCAACTCTTTCGCCCCGACCTCTCGCAGCATACGTTCGAAGAGGAGGTCTATCACCTCCTCACCCGTCTAGGTTCCCGCTCAGAAATCCACTCACCCACGCCCGCCACCACCACCCGAAATAGATGGGCCACCAGAGAAGACCTCCTCACAGCCCTCCGTCACACATTCCGCATCCAGACAGAACTCTACTCCGACCCCCTCAATAAATCCCTTCACTCCCACACATACCACTCCCTCTATCCCGAAGATATAGTCTTCTCATCCAGCGGTAGCAATGCCCCGCACACCTGGCAAGGCACCAACATAGCCAACCCCGAATACGACCACGAATGCATGAGACGAGCCATGGAACACGCAATCACCAGCGCACACCTCACAGCCCCTCACACACCCAGCGCAACCATCCTCATCCTCCCCCGATGGGAACACACACCCTATCGCCACTCCAAATACATCAACTCCCCATACACCCACCACCTTTACACCCTCCCCAATGACGCAAACACATTCCTACCCCCCGACCAACACACTGGCAACCCCACCCCCACCCCATTCGGCACACGATGGATGGTCGACATATACCTCGTCGCCAACCCCCTCGCACTCTCCACCCTCCCATCACCCACAGCCATGACCGCACTTCACAACACTCTCGAATCTATCTACGACACTCACCTCCCCAACCCCATCATCACCCCCCCTCCTCCACACCTCTTTGACACCCACTCACCCCACTCGACAGGTATATACTACCGCCCCCCAAGCCCAACTCACCCCCTCACATACCCCCTCCCGGACCGCGTACATCTAACGTACCCCCCCACCAGAGGCACCCCTGCTTGGAACTGGCAGGACTTTGTATACACAGACGGCTCGAAAAAAGGCAGCTCGACCCCCCTCGGAGCAGCAGCTACCCACCCCGCCTCGGACACCAAAGTCAAAATCCTGGTGACCTCTACCCCTCCCTCCCATACAATAAATCGTGCTGAATTAGCTGGCATAGATGTAGGCCTCCAATTTGGCCGCACCCACCTCCTCACAGACAGTGCGTGCTCCCTCCGCCTCATACAAGGCTACTTAAACTGCCCTTCCGCTTACCGCCACAACATTCATCGCGACACCCTCTCATCTATCACACACACCCTTAAAACCCGCTGCGAAGCAGGCATCCGTACACACCTCGGCAAAATCAAAGCCCACAACCATTCCCTAGGCAACGACCTCGCAGACACCCTCGCAAACCAAGTCGCGGATGGTCACCCACCCGACACTTTATACACCACAGGTTCTGAAGTCACAATAGGCCACTGGACATGGCCATACACCCTCCTCCCACAAACCCTAGGGGACCCCATACCCTACAGATACACCAACCTCAAATCCGACGCACACACCTACAGCACAAAACACACACACACTCCTCTCTCGCAAACAACCAAACACGGAGCCCTCCTCGCCCGCGCCGCGAAGGACGGCGCCGATTTTTCTTACCACAAAAAACACTCAACCCTCACAAATATCCAGTTCACACACAAACAAGAATTCATGTGGGGCGTCCACAACACCCGCCTACTTACTCACAACCCCACCCTGCGCTGCCCCCTATGTGGTCAATTCACCAGCAACGGCCACATGGCCGGTAACTGCCCCTCTATGTCTGGTCTAAGACAGGACCGACACAACAGCGCTCTGCAACTCCTACTCTCCCTACTGGAACGCCACAACGGAGGACGCTGGGAAACCATCACCGCAGACTTCGGTAACAAACCCATAAAATCGTTTGCTTCCCCCACCCCTGCCCACACTCCACTTGACTGCCACCCACCTCACCCCACCCACATGCCCACCCGACTTGTTGCTGCTGACGAAGGTCTCTCGCCTGACTCCCTAACCTCATGCCCCGCCGTCCTCCCCCCTGAGATTCTCCCCCCCATGCTTCGTCCCCCTGCACACAAACCTGACTTCATCCGCATCCTCGAACCCCGATTCGTTGGTCACTCCAACGGTCGCCGTCGCTTCGCATCCATAAAAAAGATTCAGATAGGGGAATGGAAGTACTGCACAGACAACAACCTCTCCCACACAGCCGACCTCATACGTGACAAATACACACCCCTTGCGAACGCCATCAGAAACCACTGGCCAGGCACAATGGTCGACATCCTCCCCATAGTCATGAGCCGCACAGGTACACCGCACTCCTCCACCATCACGAGTCTCACCTCCCTTCTCACCGCCCGCATAAGGGTCCGAATCGGAGATCGATTAATGATCAGTAATCGATGCATCGGCGTTTTTTGCAATTAATCAATTATCGTCAATATTTAAAGGCTTGACTTATCAGATGCGTCGATATTTATAGGCTTGACTTATCAGATGCATCGATATTTGTAGGCTTGACTTATCAGATGCGTCGATATTTATAGGCTTGACTTATAAGATGCGTTGGTATTTATAGGCTTGACTTATCAGATGCGTCGATATTTATAGGCTTGACTTATCAGATGCACCAATCTTTATAGCACCGATTTATCGGATGCACCGATATTTATCCCGGGATTTATCAGATGTATTAATACTTATTTATCGTTTCTACCTTTGTTTCATTCTTCTATCCCGCGCGAGCTTGAATCAAATTGCAATTCGCTTTATACCTACACTGACCATATGAAAATCTAGCAGATGAATGAAAAATTGCAATTCACAAACCCTAAATGTTTTTAAGTCATTGACAATGACGAAAATAAGGAGAAGGTGTTCAAACATAACTGCATTATCAGTACTATACTAAGAAAAAATGCATCTATGGCCACCGTTGGTTCCGTGATATATCAACGGCCAACACGAGCCGAGAAAGGGTTCATGGATTGACCAATCAGCAACTCGTATGCGTCATATAAAAGGGATCATGGTCTCGTTGCCATGCTTGGATAAAACGTGTTGACGAGGTGGATCGGCGCCGATGACGGTCCAGAAAGGGATCATTGGTTACGAAGATTTTGATCGACGGATGCGATGAACCTATGCCATCATCTATCCGTACATGTACTTTTGAAGAGTGTTGAAAAGTACAGTATATTAAACGTTTATTGTTATTCCACTTCTTCGTAGCCTATTCAGAAATAGGACGAAATACATGAGAATATATTACGTTAGGTATGGATTTAAAAATAGTGACAACATGGGGACGAAACGTCAGTCTACCAAGCGACTACACGTCTGTAGTCAACTTGAAAAGCGCGCGGCAACCACATATATCAGTAGAATTTTTCGCTCCGATGCGCGATGTCTAACCGTGGAAGGATGTCCGCCTCGCATCATTATCAACTTGTGGAGTTGGACGTGACGATATCGTCGCAGAAAGTCTCTAGTGGGGCGCGGCTTCTGCAAGTTGCGTTGGGATGGCCTCGCATCTACTCGACGCGGCGTCGAAGGCGATGCTACAAGACTTCGTCGACGCTTGCGCTAACTCGCATTAATCGTCGGACGCTCTGCGACTCGTAAAGGTGCGTACTGCAACATTGTGCAACAGACGACACCATTCGTTTTAGCAAGGGCTTGTCTACGCCGATGCAAACACAAAGGACTTTTAGACGTCGGTAGTGGTATGGAGATTGTGGAGACTCTCGACAGCTTCGCTGCAAGTGTAGGCAGCGACTACTATTTTTTAGTCTGCGTCAAGGACGGTATAGAGGTGAGTCCCATATGCTTTATTTCAAGTGCCACTGTGCTCCTTTAACGTCTACGTAGTCGTGCCCATATATGCCGAAACCCTGCAAATTCGAGCGCGCGCGCGCGTGCGTGTGTGTGTGTGTGTGTGTGTGTGTGTGTGTGTGTGTGTGTGTGTGTGTGTGTGTGTGTGTGTGTGTGTGTGTGTGTGTGTGTGTGTGTGTGTGTGTGTGTGTGTGTGTGTGTGTGTGTGTGTGTGTGTGTGTGTGTGTGTGTGTGTGTGTGTGTGTGTGTGTGTGCTTCGCAAGTCTTACTTGTAATGTATATTCTCAACTGTGTCGTGTGTGTGGAATGCACCTTTCATTATCAACTGACCGTGCTTGCTGTGACTTTTCTCCGTGTGTTGTGTTAGGGATGGCCCTTGGCCTTGTGGCGCAGTAGTTGAATAGTTTACGTGCTTTGCCAACGACGACGGAATATCTTGAAGACCACCAAATGAGCAACGATGAGATGGTAATCACGTGCCAGTTGTTAGCTCCCATGCATGTCGTGAACGTGTGCGCCTTTTTCGCATGTAATGATCAATACTTCATTATAAAGTGTGACCCTTCACTGCATGCATTCTTTCCCGTTATGTTACGTGAGTTGTGTGCATTACATCCTGTGTGTGTGTGTGTGTGTGTGTGTGTGTGTGTGTGTGTGTGTGTGTGTGTGTGTGTGTGTGTGTGTGTGTGTGTTGTCTGTAACTTTTATTTATCCTGCAACTTCACCACTGTTTTGTTACGTTTTGACCCTTCACTGCATGCACTTTTTCTATTTTGTTACGTGAGCTGTGTGCATTACATCCTGTGTGTGCGTGTGTGCGTGTGTGTGTGTGTTTTGTCTGTAACTTTTATTCATAATGCCTCTTTACCACTGTTTTGTGCGGCCGTGTTGGTATGTTGGAATCAGTGTAAGACACCGTTCATTATCATTGATAAATCAGTGGCTTCTTTTGGGTGTGTTCACTGGATGTGTCCCTTGGGCCCGTAAAACATATGTTGAACGTGATAAAATGCACTTCGGTGCACAAGTTGTAAAGTGCATTGCCAATGTTCAGGCTATTAGCAGCAAGCCTTCGTAACTTAGTACTTCTTTTTTGTTTCGTTCCGTAACAAGCACTTACAATCTCTCCAATACTCTCATTGCATTGTATTTGCTTCGGTGTGTGTGTGTCTGTGTGTGTGTGTGTGTGTGTGTGTGTGTGTTGCTTGTCTGCGTGAACTGCTCCTCCAGAGGAGAGAGCGTGAACTGAGTTCCTACAAAGCGCTCATCTTCTGGGATACTTGTCTGGCAACGAACGATTTTGGGATACCTATGTGGCAACGCACCATTTTGGGACACTTCCTTGGCACCACATGGTCCAGCTATTCGTAACCATGGTCCGGACTATCACCAACATGGCAATGCATCGTTTTGGCACCACAACGAGAGATGGCAATGGGAGCTATCTCGCCCGTCAATATACTTTTATTGTTAGACCTTCTCTCTACTCTTTTTGAGCGATTACATATTATTCCTTTAACCCCAATGATCCCAGACACGACAACCTGTAGTGGGCAGGGTAAAACTTACGTTGAATGTGCTGCGCTGGGTGAGGGGTTTGTAGCACATTTTTGTGCTGGGTTGTATGGGGATAGAATGTAATTCACGTATTTTTGAGTATTGCGTCATGTCTCCAACGTGCACACGGGTCTCAGCCTTGGAGAGCAATTGCATTGTGCCCTTCCCATCCACGACAACATGATTTGGGTTGTGAGCTGGGCATAACTGCAATGAAGCAGTGATTCACTTATCAAATGCACATAAGTTTTTCATGAGTTTTTTTAAATCTAGTACTTATTTTCGATTTATAAGATTTCGATCTTGAGCGCCTGAATTAACAGATGCATTGATCTTTAGTGTCCGAAATATCATATGCATTGATCTTTTGTGCCGCGATTTATCAGATGCAGTGATATTTTAGAGGTTGAATTATCAGATGCAGTGATATTTTAGAGGTTGAATTATCAGATGCATTGATAATTAGGGCATGACTTAACAGGTGCATCAATCTTTACGTGAATAAAAATCAATTCTAGTGATGCGATTTTTTATACAATATATCGATTCTCGATCTTTATTCACTGAATTGATCAAGATTCTCGATCTTTAAGTTTGAATTAATCACGATTCTCGATCTTTAAATTTGAATTAATCGTGATTCTCGATCTTTATGCTCTCAATTTCGATTCGGACCCTTACGCCCGCACCGACCCTCCTGATAAACTCGTCTCCAAAGCACATCTCGACACATCTCGCATTCTTGCACAACTCCATACGCATATTGTCCAATGGCTGCATCACCTCCTACGCATATACCGCATCAAGTCCCGCACGACCTCCCGCCGCGCATCCGCACATTGCCCCCTCGCACGACCCTGAATGCACACAACCTTCGCCTCTACTTGCACCCTCCCCGGGGGGGAGTAAAACCCCCGAACACCCTTGGAGAGGTTGGATTAGGCGGTTAACGGTCTAGCCCTGACTTGTAAGTTCCCTGTATGGCATAGTTGGGAGGGCCCAGAGACAGCAGCCGACGCATCCGGCTTTTGGTGAAAAACCGGCGCATACGGTACATGTTGTAAACAATTTCAATTTCAATTTCAATATCGACTTCCGAAGCGCGGAGTTTGATACGAGGGAGGGAGAAGCCATATTATACTCAAAGCACCAATAACATGGCGAATTTATCAATAATACGTTCTTGAAAATAATTATAATAATATGATAAAAACGTAAAATGCAACAAATTAAGACGCAAAAGAACCGCAAAGAGACAATTACAGAATCAAGCATATCACGAAAAAACAAGCTACTAAGCGAAAATCAAAAAATAATGCTTGTATTTCATGATAAGATCACGAGGTACAATAAAAAAGTCTCATTCTAAACAAATACTGGGTAGTTATAGAATAAATATTAATGTAGCATCGGATAATCCAGATCAGTTATTATGAATTATTTATCCTACTATTCCTGAATATTGGATGAGGATCTGGTTCATATTATCCACTTGGCGCGGATCGACGACGATACCGCTTGACCCGTGGCGGCGGCGGGCGCTGTTCATATTACCACACTACGAAGAGCATCAGCAGCACCGATGAGCCTCGCCCGCCCCGGGTGCCCTCTCCTGCCCTAGCCGCGCCCTTGGCCTCGTAATCCATATCCATTGCACGTACCGTGCAGACACTCGCTGACTGGTAAGCGTACCGGTATCACAATCCTGTCCATCTTGTCTCAGGTTGTGTATCATATGGCGGGGGGGGGGGGGGGGGGGGGGGGGGGGGGAGGCCTTCAGAGCCGATTGCTGCCGCGCTCGCTCAGTGCTAGCGAGGTCAGGCAAACAGGTGGCCGGGGATTTAAGGGTCATACGGCTTATATCCGGCCAGCACGCTCCTTCAGCCGAATATGTCGGGGGAAAATGGGCTTCGACTCTTGCCCGTCATCGCCTCAGGCGTAGGGCTTCGCAAACCGATGAATACATATCTCGTCACAGTCGAGCCATCGGCGAGGTCGGAGATAACTGTATAGCGAGAGCCGAGAGAGAGCGAAAATAGGGGAAAATGAAAACAAACGGCCGCGTTTCGACGGCATCACTTAGGCTTCCAGTCGCATTGTAGTCACAGTGCCACTGTTTCAGTTGGGGTGGTCGACACGGCGTAGTTTTCATATAGTCCTCGCGCCGACTGGGTTCCCCCGTTTTCGCTTTGTGTACTCAGGAACGCTGCGCGTGGTGAGCGGTAGTGCTATGGCGCCCACAGCGATGGCAGCAGGCGCCCGGGCAGCGGCGCGATTGGGACAGGCCAATCCAGCGGCCTTGTCACGGAGCTGCGTCCGTGTGTCCACGGCTTTGAGTGGCCACAGCCGCTTCAACTCGAGCAGGAGGACCGCCGGCTCGCTGACCGTCCGAGCGCGGCAGTCGAACGACGGCAGCGACGGGTTTGATTGGAACCCGTTCAAGAACAAGAAGAAGGAGGTCAGTGGCGCGCTCCTCCCTCCTGTACACATAGCAACCCTCTCCTGTGGAAGGTTCTGTGCAGAGGCTGTATGTTTCGGTGCTTCATTTGGCGGTGGTCTCTGAAGGAGGGGGGTATCTTTGATGTCGCGGTTCTTTGCAGGAGGATGCGCGGAAGGCGATCATGGGTGCGTTCGAGGGAAAGTATAAGAAGGACCCCTTTGCAACGGCCGGTCCTCCGCCAGGTAAGGGTGGTGGCGGTGGTGGCGGCGGCGGTGGGGGTGGCGGTGGCGGCTTTGGAGGGTTCAACTTTGACGGGAGGGAGTTTTGGGCGAGCATCGTCCGGTTCCTCAAGGGGCTGGGCTCCTTCATGGCTGCTATCTCAGTGTTCGCCCTGCTGGTACGCACTCTACCCTCCTGATATGTCACATCATCAACAGCACCAGCATCATCACCAGCATCACCGTCATTTTCAGTAGCAGCGCAGCGAGCAAGCAGTCCCTGTAAAGCTGGTAGTCAGGTTCAACGCAGTCACTTACAACCCGCATCTGCAATGGGTTGGATGGCGAGGAGTCAAGAGGATGCGTGGTCACTGACGTACGTGCTCCCCTGCTGTGGTTGCTTCGTAGTTTTACGTGCTCAACTTCTGGCAGCAGGCGGCGGCGCTCATTGGGCTCATCTTCACTAAAATTTTCAGGTGACACGGACTGTCGTGCTTGTGCCATCACCTGACTCGGTTGCTGTCGTGTAATCGGCTGCTTGGGGTTCGCATGGGTGTGCAGATTTGTTGGGAAGGTAAGTTGACGGAGGGTTTGGCTGTTGGGTGTCATTTGGGCAGGTTGGATTCTGGGCAGCGCAAGATTGCCACTGCGGGAACTTCAAACCTGGAGCACAGCCTCGGGGACGAGGAGCGCGAGTTTGGGCTGATGGAGGAGTCGGTGATTGCCAAGTACGGCGGCGACGATGAGGGCGATGAGGTTGTGGATGGCGACGATGAGAACGACGAGTTTTGAGGCGTGCAAGGGGGTTAGAGTTTCTTTTTTCAATCAACGGCTCAAAGCCCGCATCTAATTCACTCATTGCATATGCAATGCTGCTTCTATACAAGATAACACACGCCCTCACGCGCCCACAGTCCTGCATGAGTGATAGGAGGGAAAGGATGAGGGATATGTGCACGCACACACACACACACACACACACACACACACACACACACACACACACACACACACACGCACACACACACGCGCGCGCGCGCATGCGCACGCACGCACACACGCGCCCCCACACACACGTATACAGTTACACACATATTTGCACATGCACACATATTTACATATACACAGACGCGCACAGACACGTACACACACGCATGCAGCCACACACTCGTACACAAACGCACATGTACACACACATACTTGCATACACACACATACAAACACACACACACACAGAAGCACACGCACAGACAAACACACGAATGGATTCACACACGCGCGCGCACACACACACACACACGCATGAGAACACAGTATCACACACACACACACACACACAGACCAACTCGCATACACACGCGCGCACATACACACTCGTGCACATACGTAGACATGTACAGTCACACACACATATTTGCACATGCACACACTACATACTTGCACATACATACATGCGCACACGCACACGCACATAGAACCACTTGCATGCAGTCACAGACGCACACACACACATACTCACACACATGCACGCACGCGCGCAGATAGTCACAGACACAAACACACGCACACCCACCCACACACACGCGCATACAGTAATACATACAGACACACGCATACACACAGACACACATATAGTCACACACACGCACGTAAACGCACTGAGCTCATCCGCGCTCTCATGGGTATTGAATGTAATGAATTAATTTCTCAATGTTTCTCTAGACTGTATGAGTACAGGTTTTACAAAGTCCACTCCATGCCGGTGAGTTCCAACTATAATTCGACAACGTCACATCATGTCTCCCGCAAATACGTACCACAGATTGCTGCGTACTTGACAAGATGACCTGACAGCAAACGATTCACAAGACAATCATATTTTTTGGAAAAATGAGTTTTTGGTTTTTGTGCTGACACCATGCTCCGCGGGCCTGCTTTGCCAAATATTTGGCGCATTTAGACTGACGGGGAAGGGGGGGTTACAGGCAGTCAGGACCTGCGAATAGTTTCTCCGTCAATTAGGACTTAGGATTAGGGTTTCTACAGGGTACTCTGTCGAAACCCTGTTTTGCTCCAAACGACACAGCCATCAGTGTGTGCTGTCGGCCTTCGTTATACTGTGTAACTATGAATTGTATGGGGATTCCGTCCACAAGGGTTGCCCCGCCAACAAGTTGTTCGGTGCAACTTTTTTCACAACTCGTTGTCGTCGTTTGGACGGAAGAGCAAGCTTCGAAGCCCCGCAACTGGAAATGATAGCGGTGACGCTGGCCAATCCTACGTCGCCCACTTTAACTTGTTGCGTCTTGGCCTAGGTGTTTTTGCGTTGGCATAAAACCATGTAAACACTGCGATTATCGGACTGGAAAATGCGACTACTACCCCTCAAGCCCGGACGACAATGCATTTAAGGAGAAAGCAAACGGTATGTCCGCGTCAGGGCTTGTGGGGGAAACGCTTTAGAGTTGGCCATGCGGATGTCTACAGTAGGATAATGGGCCGAAGAGAGCAATGTGGTGACACGAGGACTAGCACGGTCGAAACATTTTGTGGTTGTTGGCGGTAGGTGTGGGTGGTATACTCCGCGTTGTCGTGAAAAACAAAGCCTACAGTAAATAGACAACCATGTCGCGCATAATTCCCATTAGCGATAATATACAAAGTAATGGCATTCTCTTTTACATGTAACATGTTCATAAAGCAATTAAGAAATAAGCCTAGGGGTGGTCTAGCTAGGGGTGGGGTAAATGGAAAGGTGGGGAAATTTTCCAAGCCCTTGAGGTTGCTGCGTAATGCAATCCTATGTCCTCGATAGGCCACGGCGTGCGAATTGCAATGAGCGGATTGGTATCATATCATAAAGTTGCTAATGTCTATGAGTGTATGACCTCATATTGTTTTCGTGGGATCCATTGTAAATCTTAAAACTAACCAGCCGATCCCAAATGCAAGTTTTTTTTTCCAAAAAACGGTTATGTGAAGAGTGGGTTTCATTATCTCAAGCGCTATTTTTAAAAGTTTTTAACAAATACAGGATTTATGGGCTATGTGACCATCGCTTTATAAAAGCGGGCACATGTTCTTGGGTCGCATTCATCGTTACTATATTGAATTTCACTAAGTTCGGAATATGATCTACCTACTAAGTTAACATTATTTTACGAGCAACATTACCACGTACGCCCATAGCGTATATATGGAGCCTAAGCTTAAAGTGTTTATGTGTTTCTTGTGAAAGACCCCAATAAGTAGATACACTTCCGGCGTTGCGGAGGGGTAATCCGTTAGAACCGGTTGGTGTCGGGGAAGCAAACAATTGTGGCAGTTTGCCCTTTGAAATCTAAATGCTAACCCAAACCAAGCTTGTGCTCTTGCTTGTCATTGCACACGGGAGTGCAGATGAAGAAAGATTGATGATGTATGATTGTTTCGTGCTTCACTATTGAATGGAATTGAATAGTGGACGTATTGTTGTGTCTATCACCTCCCTTCACTGTCCTAGGCTTAAATGGGTATCGCCTAGCATCGCCCTCCTTGTCTTGCTTGGTTCTTGTCCCTTGCCTAGGGGTTCTCGTAATTGGTTGAACAATAAACAAGCGATGTAGGTTGTTTGTCTTAAAATCATACCATAGCGTCGTATATATATTATCTGCGCGTTTTGTGCGTACCGGGAGGCACTGGGAGTACTATATCGAGCTAAATTGTAGTGGCGACGTAACCGCGATACGTTCTTCCGATGGAAAAGCACGAATCAAATTAGTAACAAGCACATGTACAACGTTCAGTAAGGTCTTGTTACATGACAATACTCGTCACACAATAATCGAAAAGATATGTACAAGCAAAAAGGCGCGAGGGAGGTGGATCTGCTCTGACATGTTTTGTGCACATCGAGGTTATTAGACCAAAGGAATTGCACGATATTACGGTCAGTCCACGAAGTGTAGATGTTGGCTAAATTCGAAGTTATTAAGCCCATGTAACGTAACGTTTTCGGATAGAAAGGGATGTTAGGATCGAATAAGCTTTGAGAAGATCTTCTATGTTGTGATGATACATCACGCAAAAGGAAAGGGAGCATATGAATGTGACGTTGTTAATACGATCGGGCTCTTCTTACTACGTGCCAATAATTTGACAAACTTCATTGGCGGGTTATTGTTTGCTTTTGTTTCCTTTTTGTTTAATATCTGAAAATGCGCTTATTATGTAGTCGAAGTTTCTTTTGAGGTTAGTCAATTCAAGCGTTGGCGGATTTTGGTTCCCATGAATTTTGTAGTGAGCCGCCGTGAACATAAGCGATAACTTACTTTATTAGGTAGGCCCACCGTTGTGGGGGCGATGCTTTGATTTATACTTTTACCTCATTGGCATTTGTTGGTGGCAATCGGTACGTACTAAACTCAATACCCAAATTCATATTCTTAGGATAAACATTGACATCTTCGCGAAGCATCCTTGGCATTAACATAAACATGTATGGGGGGCAATGATGGAATTTCAGTTGTTTACTAGATCGACATTGGAGTGGTATCATTCGACCGCGTTCGGCGTTGGAATGAGCTTCCTATAAATGCTTACGCCTTCTACTGAGCAATATCCCTTATTCCATGTTGCAACGTTGAGGTGAGCAGAAAGGAACACGGGCAAATGTTGTCAAGGGAACAGTATCACCCGAATACTACCAAATCCGACGGTAATGTTCATTCTTTTTAAAGCGGAATTTATTTGCGTAGAAAACTCATGACACCATTCCCCTCCTTTACGGAGTCCGCCGTATATGAGGCGTTTCTCTTGAGAGAGGTTGAAGTCGAATTAAAGTTGCGGCATCAACTTCGCATCAAAAGGTCTCCATCGACTTGCATAGTATTATCGTTATACGGCATTGTGACACACACCGACGAGAGCGTACATGCGATATGATTTTATTTTCTGTCAACGTAGATGGAACACGTATGGCTTGGACTCCCCATTTGCATGGGATTAGTGAGCCTTGATGATGACAGTTTGGTCGTTGGACTAATATGTTGTGCTTCTATGGGCACTTGCTCATGTGCACGTATCTTCGTCGTCGCCTTCATTCGCGTCCCGCACTTATCTTACTTCTTGCTAGTACATTAATAAACAAAAGTATGCATGCTTCTTCGACTCAAACGTGTTTATGCAAGTCTTCAGCCTTCATAGTCTCCCGCATTAGATTTTCCATTTACTTTTGAAACCGACACGTGGCAATGCCACTGGTGCGAACGCGGCCATAAGCACGACCTCACTCGCCTACACGACGTCCAGTGGGCCATGTACTCCAACTCTACGACACCATAAGTGAGACCCCTATGGCCCCACTGCCCTCAATGCCTTCAGTTTCGGCTTCGTTCCATCCTACCCGACCCCGGGCCAACCCCATGGACGCACCCCCTCATCTCCTTCAACCATTACCCCCTCAACCCAGACCTCGACATGCTTCCCACCGGCACATTCAACATCCACACCCACCCCACCCTCCACGACACAACCAATTTACGCACCCCCGACGGCCGCGCGATCACAACCCTCTCCGGCCTCCGTATCCGACACCTCTTCCAAGCCTTTCGCCCCGACCTCACACACCGCACATTCGAAGAAGAGGTCTACCACCTCATCACACGACTAGGCTCCCGCTCAAAAATCAATTCACCCATTCCCGCCACCACCACGCGCAACAATTGGGCCACTCGTGAGGGCCTCCTTTCAGCCCTTCGCACCACCTTTCATGTCCAACCCGAACTCTACTCAGACCCCCTTAATAAATCGCTGCGCTCTCACACTTGCCACTCACTCTACCTAGAAGACATAGTCTTCTCATCAAGCGGCAGCAACGCACCATACACATGGCACGGCACTAACATCGCTAGCCCGGAATACGACCACGAATGTATGCGACGCGCCATGGAACATGCAATCACTAGCGCCCACTCCACAGCCTCACACTCCCCTAGCGCCACCATATCCTCATACTCCCCCGATGGGAACATACACCATACCGCCACTCCAAATATATCGACTCACCATCCCCCACCACCTTTACCACCTTCCTACCCCTAGACTAATACACATGCACCCCCACCCCCACACCATTCGGAATACGTTGGATGGTGGACATCTACCTCGTCGCCAACCCCCTCGCACTTTTTTCTTTGCCGTCGCACGCACCAATGCCCGCCCTCTACTACACACTCGAATCCATACACAATACTCAACTCTCCAATCCCTCCATCATTATCCAACCCATGCCCCTCTTCGACACTTACTCGCCAAACTCCTCGGGCATCTACCACCTCCCCTATTGAACCATGCAAACACAGTTAGTGTGGAAGATAACTTTACGCAAACGTAGTTACAGTCACAGTCCCGCAAACGGAACAGTTACGGCGACAACCAGCCTACAGGCGTGGTGTCGGGACAACAGAAGTGTGAGAGCTGTAGCCTAGCGACAGCTCTGTGCCGAGTCAAACAGTTTATCGGTATGTCCGATCTAGACATGTACTAATCATATCTAGAGTAGCTTACAATAGCTATCTGCAACTAGTACGTATGCGGTATTACTTACAACACTCCCCCTGCAGGTAGCTACGGGATGAAGCGTTGCATTGGGTCTTGTCCTCCAATGATCGCACTTCGGTGTCTTGCCAGTGCAGGTCTTGGGAGGAGTTTGGTGAGCATGTCAGCGTCGGCAAAGCCTGTGAGTTGGAGGCTGTGGTCCAGGCCCCCCCCCCAACGTCAGGCGCATGTGGATGGTGCCATGAAGGGAGCGGAGGACCTTTTGCAGAGCGCGCCAATGTGCCTCCGTGGGTGAGGCTTGGGCGGAGCCAAGGATGCGCAAGACCGTGGAGACAGCGGGGCGCGTGCAGACGGGGGCGTAGTGGGGGCTGCCCAAGAGACTGGGGTGGACGTCTGGGTCAAAGTCGGGGGTTGCGTGTGTCGGTCGTCCGATGACTATGGGGTCAACGGTGGGGCGACGACGGCCACGGGGGGTGTGGTCGCCACGCTGGGCTGGGGAAGAATGCTGTCCATGAAAGGGAAGAGGTGGGCCACCGGGAAAGGGAGAGCGGCCGGCCATGGGAGGCGGCGGGGCGTACGAATGCGGGTGGTCACGGGAGGGGGGGACGCCGTGAGAGGGCGCCTCCGGGATGAGAGGTATGGGGTGGTGAGGGGCATATCCAAGGGGGGGGTAGGGGGGGGATGGCGGGGTTTGTTCAACCGCGATGTCGTGACGCGAGGGGTCGCGGTGTAGGGCAGAATCAGCGGGGGGGTATTGGGGGGGTGGTTGCAAGTGTTCACCTACGAGTTCGGGACGCGAGGGCTCGCGGTGCGCATCGGGACGGCGCTGTGCGACGGCGGGGTCGCCAACAGGAGCTGCAGCGGTAGCAACAGACAAGGTTGACTGTGCGTCCTGTGGGGCGTAGCCAGGCTGGGGATGCACAAGCAGGGGGAGGGTGTGCACGACGTGGCTGTCCCGAAAGTGTCCGAGCTGAGCATCGTGGCGGCGCTGAGGGACATGGGGGTGCGGAGTACTACCCGCAGCAGGAAGAGCAGCAATGGCGGCCGAACGCGAGTCGAGGTACGCTTCAAGGCGCGTCAGTTGCTCAAGGAGCAGCGCGAGAACACCCTGGGTGGTATCGACATTGCTCTGCTGAGAGCCTAGGTCAGGGGAAGCAGGAGGCGAAACATGCGGAGTTTTCGGCGCCATTTCGACAGAGGGCGAAAAAGAAAGAGCATGATAAAAAACAGGCAGCGGTAAAAACCGCTAGCCGGACTCGTGCCTAACAGCGGTTTGCAAAGAGACGGCCTGATGCCCGCCGACCCCTCGACCCCTCGACCCCCCAGGCAAATTATCGGCCTGTAGCCCCGGGGTGTCTCAGTGCACCTTCTCTGTATCCTCCACCCAATGTGGGGCACAAGTCGAGGCCAAGGCCAAGACAAGTGGAGCGCTGCGCTGGCGGCTGAGTTGCTAAGATAATATAAAAATAAAAAAGGTAAGCTACGGCTGGCGTGCAACCTGTGGATGCGTATTCACCCGACAGTGCGCCCCCCCGTTCTCCAGCTTGGACATGTGTGCACCCTGTCCACACACGACGAGTGCGTCGGTGTGGGTGGCTGGCTATCGCCGTCGAGTGGCTGACTTAAGAGGGGTGGTGGCGGGTTTTAAATTGCAGTTTATACTAGCGATACCGCCGACTACAAGCTGAAAGTACTAGGTGTCTATAGAAACTTGCCTTCTGCGGGAGAGCTGTCGATCGCAGCTCGCCGAACCAGGTTGTTGCGCGTGAGTGACGTGAGGCGGGGGCCCATAACCTATTGAACCATGCAAACACAGTTAGTGTGGAAGATAACTTACGCACTCTTTATTTGTCATCACGGCAGTACAACTGTATCGCCGTATTTTCCCTCGACAGTACAGAGTTACTAGCAGTATCTCTTCTAGATAGTTCTTTTCTAGATAGTTCTAAGAGCTTGTGTGATAAGGTTAGGTAGACGGTACAGGTAACCTGAGTTAACCTGTATCACTAGTAATAGTTTGGTTTAGTTAGCAGACAGCACAAGCTACAGGTTCTAAGGCTGTTTCTAGAACAACTGCGGTGTGGGTATTTAAGATAGGGACTTACTGGTAGAGGAGAGAGAGACCGGTACAGATAGAATTACGCCACACCCAGACTGTAAGAAACCCTGTTCCTAAGACAATCTTATTAATTCTCTCTACGCTGTATAATTAGATCCAGAGATTAGGTTCTACTATTAGTCTAAGGTTGCCAACTTAGCCTAACCAAAGTAGCACCTCACACGTGGTTTCGGAGCCTCAGAACAGCTAGACGAGACGAAGATGTCTAACCGAGCAGGAGAGAGACTACCAGAGGAAGTTGATGGTCGACCAGAGGGGGCGCCTTCTGGGCCGACACCGCCGACGTCGACGGATGGTAGAAGACAGACAGTGCGAGAAGGATCGAGTCCCACGATGGAGCCTATGTCGGTACACGTCACCGAGATGCTTGAACGACTAAGTAACCGAGTTGACACTTTTTCGACTGAGCTATCTCAACTGCGTGACCACGTCGACAACGGTTTCAGACATTTTGAAGGACGAGTGAACAGAAGCCGAGAGACGGAGAATTTTCTTCGAGGAGAACAATTGAGATCGGAGAGGACGCGAGAGATGCCAAGCATGATGCCGAACGATGTCAAACCAGCCAAGATCAAGAGCATCGCTACGACTAACATCGACGAGCTGAGAAACTGGTTCCGACATGCGCGAGGGTATCTACGGTATCACAGCGTTAACCCTGAAGAGCAAAGAGGAGTGTACTGGGTATCTGGCTTTCTGGAAGGACCACTATCGAAGTGGTGGTACTCCCAAGTTGCGCAGACTGGAGATGAAGTCGGTGGAGGATTTTCCGGAGTTTCTGAGATGGAGAAATCCTTAATTCAGGAATTCTGCGGAAGAACACCGGCGGAACAAGCGAGATTGAATTTGGACAAAGCAAGACAGAAAACCACGGTCCTGAAGTACGCGAACTATTTTCGAGAACAATTATTGGAGCTTCCTCACCGTCACGAAGAAGATAACGTACATGATTTCCAGCGCGGTTTGAGACCCTCGATTCATAAGGAGGTTGCCCTGAAAAACCCTAAGACCCTACACGAGGCGATTCAAGCAGCTCTGCGAGCGGAGGCAGCGGAGACCAAGATTGAGACGACCCAACGCTCGACAGGCCGACTGAACGCCATCGAAGAAGACAGCGACTTTTCAGAGGCAGGGGAGGAGATCGACAGTGAGTCGGAGGAAGATTCGCATGGCGCGACCGAAGAAAAGCCGCGGGAGCTGTACGAGATTAGACGCCTCACTCAAGAGGAGGTCGACAGATTTAAGAAGGAGGGCAAGTGCTTCATTTGCCACAAGAAGGGACACATCGCTATCGACTGCCCAGACAGAAAGAACAAGAAGAATGACAGAACGAGGAAATCCCGGCCGGGAAAGTGAGACCTGAGTCGGCAGCTCGCGGCAAGCTGCAGGATGAGGTTTCGTCTCCTACAGCGACTCAGGAAGAGACCAGAACAGAAGAAGTACGAGACCCGTTACCTCAAACGACATTGAGGCCAGTCTTTAGGAGCAAGGACTTTAGCGACTGGATGATGAATAGGGAGTATTTCCTGAAGTACTCTCAGACCTACGGACCTTTCGACTTAGATGGAGCTAGCGATAATGACGGCCTTAATTCTCAAGTGGCGGAGGATTTTTGCTGTCCGGCGCGCCCATTTCAGGAGAGAGATTTACAGAAGTACCGGAGAATTTGGCTAAATGCGCCATTTAATGAATTAGAAGATTTTTTGGGCCATTATTTGCGGAGTAAACTGCTTCATCCCCATCTGAGAGCGGTTATAGTGGTTCCAAAATGGAGGGCAAAACCATGGTTCAAGCTGCTGCGAAATTTCCGACTTGTCGACGAGCTGGCGGCGAAAGAACATGTGTTTACCTGCCCCACGAACGATGAAATAGAAGGAAGAAGGCAAGATGTTGGACCGACAAGATGGACGACGCAAGTCTACGTCGACGACACCGATCGAGTTCGATTTCTGCCTCAGAACCTACAGAATCCCCCGAAGACCTACTGGACTCACTCGACGACTCTTGTTACCGATGGCCGACGAGTGTTACTAGCGAAAGAGGACACTGGCATGGTCTGGTTTCCTGGTGGCAAACAGGAGATTGAAGACGCGACCCCGGAATACACAGCAGTGCGAGCTCTTACGGAGACAACTGGATTAAAGGTGAGCGAAACAAATTTACGCCTTTTAGGGACGGAGTCTTCCGGACAGAATAAGCGCTACGTGTATATCGCTCGCGTTCGACCCGGATCGATACCGGACGCTACGTCAACTTCTCGGGCAGTATGGGCTACCTGGAAGGAATTAATTTCGGCACGGCGTACGGGTTATCTAGTCTGTGGAGAACAGCAGTTCCCTCTTCGTTACGAGACTTTTGGGAAACCGATCGACGGGTGGATGAACAAGAACGTCCGACTAGAAGACAGTGTTCCTGCGACGCTACATGTATCCACAACCCAGTCTGGAACAAGTCTGTTAGTGTTGGGAGGCACCTTACGCGGACATCGATGCCGTATTTTGGTTGACTCTGGCGCTTCGGAAAATTTCTGCAAGGCTGAGTGGGTACGGGAGCATCACATCCCGACAGTTACTGGAGAGAAATACCGGATAAAATTGGCAGATGGTAGTACAACTACGACTCGCCAGCGACTACGGAATGAAGTGCTCACAGTAGGGACCCTGGACATACGTCTGGACGCAATTACGACAGAACTGGACAAATTCGACATCATCCTCGGTCAACCTTGGTTACAAGCCGTCAACCCGGATATAGATTGGTCTACTAAAACGATTCGCGACCGTAAAACTGGCGAAGCTATGGTGTCTGGCGACGAGTACACCGTACCTGTGACAGTACATCACTTGGAGGCGGATGCGATGGCAAAGCTGCTTAGGCAACAACCAGCAGACCTCTTCGTGATTGGACTACGAGAAGTACAGGACGCGGTCGACGACATCAACACTGACCAACAACCTGAGTGGACGACTTCGTTACGAGAATCCCTGAATGAGTTTACGGACATTATCAAGGAGCCTGACGGTCTACCGCCAACTCGCGAGTGCGACTTTGAAATTAATTTGGAGTGCGATGAACCACCTAAGGAGCGAACGTACCGTATGTCACCAGCAGAACTCCGGGAGGTTCAAGTACAGTTGCAAGACTTACTCGCAAAAGGCTGGATTCGTCCGTCTAAATCTCCGTACGGTGCCCCGATTTTATTTGTACGCAAGAAGGATGGTACCATGCGTATGTGCGTAGACTACCGGAAACTCAACGACCTCACGAGGAAAGATCGAACACCGTTACCCCGGATTGATGAGTTACTCGACTCGCTATATGGGGCTCACTATTTCAGCACGCTGGACCTGTATAAAGGCTATCATCAAGTTCGAGTCAAGGAGCGCGACATACATAAGACAGCATTCCGAACTCATTACGGATTGTTCGAATACTGCGTTCTACCCTTTGGACTTTGTAATGCCCCAGCTGGATTCCAAGCGATGATGAATCGAGTTTTGGCCCCGTATCTTGGCAAGTTCTGCGTGGTATATCTGGACGACGTGTTAATCTACAGTAAGACGGCCGACGAACACCTCGAGCATATTCGACTCGTGTTACGAGAGCTGCAGCGACACCAGTTGCATATCAAACTCTCTAAGTGTTACTTCGGACGATCGAGCGTCAATTTTCTTGGGCATGTGGTGGAAGCTGGACAGATCCGAATGGACCCCGACAAGGTGGAGGCAGTACAGAATTGGCCCCGACCGAAATCAGTGACTGAAGTACGTGGATTTCTGGGACTTGCTGGATATTACCGGAGGTTCATCAACCAATTCGCAACCCTAGCAACCCCATTAACGGACCTGACCAAGAAGACACCGGAATTTCGCTGGACCTCTCAAGCCGAGTCAGCATTCGAGCAAATTAAAGACGCGATGGTACGTGCACCAGTACTGGTAATTCCTGACACTTCTCCTAATGCAAGGTACACACTGTACACAGATGCTTCTGGATTCGCAGTAGGAGCTGTGTTGTTACAAGACCAAGGTATTGGATTACAACCTGTTGCGTACCATGCTCGAAGGATGAACAAGCATGAGGTACACTATCCTGTCCACGAACAAGAGCTACTGGCAGTTCGCGACGCTCTACTGAAGTTCCGTTGCTACTTAGATGGCGCGGCGGGATTTACAGTAATTACGGACCACGACACGTTGCGACACTTCTTTCGACAGCGCGATTTGTCTACTCGACAGGTGCGATGGCTTCAAGTTCTAGCACCTTACCAGCGACAGATGGACATCGTATACAAGAAGGGAGCAGTCAACCAGGCAGACGCTCTGTCTCGCCGACCTGACCTGAAGAACTCATTACAGAAGCTGCAACTGTTACGCGATTGGACCAACGACGAAGCAGAATGCGAGTTACACGCGCAGATGTTTTCCCTGGAATCCCGGTTACATCCTGACTCTGGACTTCATGAGGAAATCAAAAGCGCTTATGATTCGGATAAATACCTGCTTACCCGGAAATCTCTGCCTACCTGGCTGGTACGTCAATCTAACGGACTCTTGTACGCCTACGGGACAAGACTGTATGTTCCGAACGTCTCTACATTACGATCAAGAGTACTGTACGAACTACACGACGCACCGACCGCGGGACACCCTGGTATTATTCGACTATTGGCAGCAGTAACCCGGACGTTTTGGTGGCCTAACATGAAGCGGACAGTACAACACTATGTACGCAGCTGTGTTACCTGTCAACGCAACAAGGCAGCGCGACACAAGCCTTATGGACTCCTTCAATCGCATGAGGTACCGACCAGACCCTTTGAGCATATATCGCTTGACCTGATTACGGACCTTCCTGAGTGCGATGGGTATGATGCTGTGGTGGTATTCGTCTGTATGCTTACGAAACGGACGATTGTCGAGCCAATTACGAAAACGATTACAGCGGAACAATTAGCAAAAATTATGCACCGCGCTGTTTTTCGACATTTTGGCTTACCACGGAAATTAATATCCGATCGAGATCCCCGGTTTATGAGCGACTTCTGGCAAACCCTATTTAGGGCTGTTGGCACCAAGCTTAATATCTCTACGAGCTATCACCCCCAGACAGATGGCCAAACTGAACGAGTAAACCAGACATGGGAGCAAGTCATACGATGCTATGTGCACCCCTTGCACGACGACTGGGTTCAACACCTTACCAACGTGGAGTTCGCGATCAACGCAGCGGTTTCTACGT
Source organism: Tetraselmis chui (assembly GCA_026401115.1). Lineage (NCBI taxonomy): Eukaryota > Viridiplantae > Chlorophyta > Chlorodendrophyceae > Chlorodendrales > Chlorodendraceae > Tetraselmis > Tetraselmis chui. Next base: position 21,936 of record JAPMLY010001679.1, read on the forward strand.
CAACGACTATGTCTCCATTTAAGGCGACGCTAGGATTTGAGCCGACATCTCCAACGACGGCTACATTTGAAGATAACGAGCCTAGCCGTACTTTACCGGAGCAAGTGAAGATTCTGGTCGAGATGCACAGATTTGCCCACGACTGCGTCAAAGCAGCCCAGGCACACATGCAAGACGCTGCAAATCGGCACCGGTTACCAGTACCTTTTACAGTTGGCGACAAGGTTAAGCTCAAGGCGACAAATCTACGGTTTGTACAACAGCCATGTTCTAAACTACGCGACCGCTACATTGGACCGTTTCTCATTACGGAGGAAGTTTCCCCGGTTGCATTTCGGCTTAAGCTACCCCCTGGAGTACGGATTCACGATGTTGTACACGCCAGTCTACTGGAAAAATGGAATGCAGAACCAGAACAGGCCAACAGTGCGCAGCCAATCCCGATTGTGCACGATGCGAAGCGATTTGAAGTCGACAAAATACTCGACGTGGCTTTTAACTCCAATGGCACGGGACTTTTATTTAAGGTCCGCTGGGCAGCACCGTTCAACGTACCTAGCGAGGACACTTGGGAACCCATGCGAGGAGTCAACCACTTAAACATCTTTTCCGAATTTCTTCGAACGGATGTTTATCGAGAATTTTCTGGCACCCCTGACTTTGTCAGATTTCGCAATCGCTGGCCTGCAAGAACCCCCAAGAAACCAAGACCCTGAGTACTGCACAGCGAGGACGCTGGTGCTTAAGGAGGGGAGAGTGTCATATCCTAGCCATTTAGCTAAGTGCTAGTATCTGACATTATTTGTTTCCTCTAAATGGTACCTGTATCTTAGCGATATTCAGTGACTCTTTATTTGTCATCACGGCAGTACAACTGTATCGCCGTATTTTCCCTCGACAGTACAGAGTTACTAGCAGTATCTCTTCTAGATAGTTCTTTTCTAGATAGTTCTAAGAGCTTGTGTGATAAGGTTAGGTAGACGGTACAGGTAACCTGAGTTAACCTGTATCACTAGTAATAGTTTGGTTTAGTTAGCAGACAGCACAAGCTACAGGTTCTAAGGCTGTTTCTAGAACAACTGCGGTGTGGGTATTTAAGATAGGGACTTACTGGTAGAGGTGAGAGACCGGTACAGAATAGAATTACGCCACACCCAGACTGTAAGAAACCCTGTTCCTAAGACAATCTTATTAATTCTCTCTACGCTGTATAATTAGATCCAGAGATTAGGGCCTAGCGACAGCTCTGTACCGAGTCAAACAGTTTATCGGTATGTCCGATCTAGACATGTACTAATCACATCTAGAGTAGCTTACAGTAGCTATCTGCAACTAGTACGTATGCGGTATTACTTACAACATCCCCCCCACCCCACCCACCCCATCACTTACCCTCTTCTAAAGCGCACGTCACTAACATACTCACCCACCATAGGCGTCCTTGCTTGGGATTGGTAGGACTTCGTTTACACTGACGGCTCCAAAAAAGACCGCTCCTTCCCCCTTGGAGCGACTGCCACCCACTCCGCCTCGGATACACGCGTCAAAATTCTGGTGACCTCCACCCCTCTTTCTCACACCATCAATCGTGCAGAACTCGCGGGCATCGATATCGGCCTACAACTCGGACACCCCCACCTCCTTAAACCCTAAACCCTAAACGGACAACGCATGCTCGCTTTGCCTTATCCAAGGTTGCATGAACTGCCCATCCGCCTACCGCCATCACATCCACCGCGACACAGTGTTAGCACTAGCATTGCATTACATAGTGCTTATGTACAAGGTAGCTAGTCCTTGTCTTAGTACTTAGTGTTGTACCAATAGCGGTACTCTATTTCCCCGTTAGTGGCGGTCGGCCGGTCTTGCCGGTGCCTTTGCCGGCCGCCATCTCTCTCTTTTCACTCCCTTTGTCCCCACTGTTGGCCCCCTAGCGGGGCCGGCTAGACTACCCGTGTAACCATTGTACTTCCAAACTACAACACGTTATGGCCCCCCTACAACGTTACCCGGGATATTGTCAGACCTCCGAAATACGGCAGCCCCAAGTAGGAGAAGAGCGTGCAACTTGGATACTCGCTTGAACTACCACTACCGACACCAACCGCCCATGGTCACATATGGCCGCCCTAGGTTGGTTGTCTACACCACCCTACTCATGCTATCGACCGGATATGGTTTCAAACCAAATTCAAACCGATTCGCGAAAATTCGACCCGCGCGTACTTTAAATAGTATTGTTCTTGTTTTTTCCCGAGGCAACGCCGCAACGCTCATTTGACTTAGCGAGGTTCTAATCTAGCCCACGGCGAAGGAGGGGGAGTCGACGCGATAGCGTCCGACTATTAATTTTGAGTGCCCACACGCTAGTGGCAGCCCTGTTGGCTTTTCCCCTTCCTCGCCGGTCGCTCTCATGCAATAGCTAATTCGCCCGTGGACGGTTTTTGCCCGCTACACGTCAGACTAGTACATTAAGCAATACATTTGGACTAGTTTTCTGTGATAGCATCCCGTTCCTGTGAGCGTCACCTACCCGGCTTGAGATACCGCTACAGGAACAACGCCTACGACCAAGATGACTCCTTCCTCGAAGACGACAAGCAAGGGCGACGACGAGACCTACGCTACCTTGAGGGGGAGTGTTAGCACTAGCATTGCATTACCTAGTGCTTATGTACAAGGTAGCTAGTCCTTATCTTAGTACTTAGTGTTGTACTAATAGCGGTACGCTACTTCCTCGTTAGTGGCGGTCGGCCGGCCTTGCCGGTGCCTTTGCCGGCCGCCATCTCTCTCTTTATTTCACTCCCTTTGTCCCCACTGTTGGCCCCCTAGCGGGGCCGGCTAGACTACCCGTGTAACCATTGTACTTCCAAACTCCAACACACGCTTGACTCTTTCACACACACCCTCAAAATACGCTGCAACTTAGGCATTCGCACGCATCTAGGCAAAATTAAAACACACAACCACTCTCTCGGCAATGACCACGCAGCACGCTCTAGCTAATCAAATTGCAGACGACCACCCACCCGACACGATCTACACCACGGGTTCAACAGCTGTGTCTATAGGCACATAGTCATGGCCATACACACTCATACCCCAAACATTTGGGGAACCTACACCCCACATGTACACCAACCTCATCAAAACCGACGCACACACATACAACACCAAACACACACATACGCCCTTCTCACAAACCACCAACCACGGCGCCCTCCTCGCCCGCGCCGCTGCGGACGGGGCGGACTTCACTTTCCACAAAAATTTCACTAACCAATGTCCAATTCACACACAAACAAGAATTCATGTGGGGGCACACAACACCCGCCTCCTCTCACACAACCCCACCGTGTGCTGTCCCATGTGCGGTTAATTCACCATCAACGGCCACATGGCCGGCAACTGCCCTTCTATGTCCGGACTTAAACAGGACAACAACAGGACCGCCACAGCAACGCGATACAACTCCTCTTCTCCCTCGGTGGGAGACCATCACGGCGGACTTTGGTAACAAGCCCATCAAATCATTCACATCCGCCACACTCATCCACATCCCCTTGACCGCCACCCCCCTCTCCCCCCTCCCACATGCCCACCCGTCTAGTTGCTGCTTGCGAAGGCCTCTCGCCCGACTCCCTCACCTCATGCTATGCTATCTTACTTAAAGACTTTCTCCAATCATCGCTTAGACCCCCGTATACAAACCCGACTTCATCCGACTCCTTGAACCTAGATTCGTCGGACACACAAACGGCCGGCGACGTTACTCCTCGATTGAAAAGATTCATATAGGGGAATGGAAATATTGCACGGACCACAATGTGGCGGTTAGCCTCCTCAAGCTAAACGCTAGCCCAAATCAGTTCTAATCTCTCTAGTTCTGTCGTTGCGAGATGGCAAAATGATGTTGTTGAGAGACGATGGTGAAAGATGTTTCACTGCTGTACTTAAGCAGTATATGTTGTAAGTGAACAATGGAATTGTTAAATGGTTTTGTCACCTCCCTCTAATGCACAGGGCTTAAATAGGTTTCTGCCCAGATTGTTTACGCGTGCAAGCTACGCTTACGTGTCAGGCGTTAGGGCTGTCTAACCGTCGTCATCTGTCACTGAGACGCGGCCTGCCTAGCATTGGGTTTCACGACGCGGCCTCTTATGCATCGAAGAACTCGCTCTGGCGCGTCATCTGGCTAGTTAGATTAATTATGCATATCTATACGTACCGGGAGGTACTGGTCGTACTGTAGCATCAGCACCCTTATGAATATTGCAGTAGCGACGTACCCACGTTTGTACGTCCGTCCTATGGAAAAGCACGAATTAGCGTTTGTAACGAGTACCTGTACAATGTCCTGCAATGTACTGTTGCATGACTGTACTCGTCACACTCGTACCCTCCCCCTCTTGACATATCTTGAGGCCGCCGCGAGGCAGACCTCCGTGGTTCTTAGCTCCTTTACTGAAGCAGTTACTGGGACTCCGGAGTGCGCGCTGGGTGAGCGTGCATGAAGTCGATGTACGCCTGAGTCTTGGCAAACTTGTGCCATTGGGGCGTCTCCAAGAATTCTTGTAATGCCATCGTCCGGTGCACCTCGTTCAATCGGTGCCAAACAGGTGGAATGTCGTCATCACTGAAGTGGGTCATGAAGAGCAGATATTTGCCTCGTCGCCCAGGTAGCGACTTGATACACACAACAAAGATGTGCGAGACATCAAACTCCTCGTCGTCTCCTTCAGGTACACTCACCGGGACAGCTGGTCGTAGTGGAGCGGTAGAGCAGGGTCGCAAGTAGTTAACATGGAATAGAGGATGTAAGCGTATTGTCGCTGGAATTTTCAACCAGTAACTGTGTTTCCCAATCTGCTCCTCCACTAAAAAAGGGCCGAGCTGTCTGTCTCTGAGTTTCCGGTTCGGTTTTCCTCACAGAAAAAGGTTTGTTGTGACGACTGACACCTTGTCTCCCTTAGCGAAGTGTGGCGCTGTAGACGGTTTTGTGCGTGCCTGCATCTCGTCCTTGTGTAGCTGTAACACTGAGCGTACCATGGTGTGTACTTCCTGTAACAATCTCAACCGTTCTGTTGCGTCTTGCGAAATTGGAATGGATGGTCGCATGTTGAACAGCAGGTCGGGAGGCTCCTCAGGAGAGAACCCAAAGTTAGCCTCGAACGGTGTGTGCTCAATTCCGAGTGCACGCTAAGCGTTGTACGCAAATTCCACTTGTGGTAGTAGCGTTGTCCAATCAGAGCCATCATAGCAACAGAAGCAACGAAGAAGCTGTTGAAACGTGTTGTTCACTCGCTCTGTCAACCCGTCCGTTTCTGGATGTCGACTGGAAGACATGATCAAACGCGTTCCGAGGCGTCTCCAAAGTGTCTGCCATAAGGCATTGACGAATTTTGGGTCGCGGTCGCTTATCAGCACACGGGGCAGTCCATATAAACGGTAGACTCCCTGTAAAAACAAAGTTGCAGTTTCTTCGGCAGTAATCGACTCTGTACATGGCAGAAAATGGGCCATTCGAGTTAGATGGTATACTACCATCAGCACACTGTTAAAGCCATTGCTCTCAGGCAAGTGTGTCAAGTAGTCAAGACCAACTGTATGCCACGGTCTGGGTGGAACAGGCAGTGGGTAAAGAGTCGCAGCCATCTGCGGTCGAATCTTTGCTCGTCGGCACACGACTCAGCGTTCACATAAATCTTTCACATCTTGGCGAATTCGTTTCCACCAGAATCTGTCGAGTGCTTTAGCAAGAGTGCTAGCAACTCCTCTGTGACCAGCTGACGAACTTTCGTGCAGCTCTATGATCAATCTCAGTCGGAGCTCAGAGTTTTGTGGTATACAGAGGCGATTGAGGTGCCAAAAGTATCCGTCTTTGGCTTCTATCCGGCTGTCTTTCGTCCACTCACCCTCGTCCCCATAAAACGAGTCTTGTGAGAACCCCTCGCGAATGAGATCAGCGAACTCAAAGCTCAGCTGCAACGCGTTAACAGTCAGTAAATTTAACTGCGCGTCTTCAAATAGCAGCTGGGACTTCCGTCGTAATTCTCGATCTGACGGAATCTCGCCATCCCAAAATAAGGGAACTCTGGCATGAGGTACGAAGTCTTGACGCCGGCTTAACGGGTCAGCTTCGTTCAGAGCTCCCTTGCGATATGCAAGTGTCATCGAGCCCACAAACGGTTGCAAATCCCGCAGGTATATTGCTTGCCGCTTGTTTAGCATGTTGTTCGGTTGCATGAGCAGATGTCGCAGTGTGTCGTGGTCTGTTACGACAAGGAACTTAGAGCATCCTTCAAGATAGCACCTCCAATGCTTGACAGCTTCGCATACGGCCAAAGCTTCTAAGTCGTACGCAGAGTAAGTGTTACCACACTCAGCTGGATTCAGCTTACGCGCCCAGTAAGAGACTGGTTGAAGACCTCCTCCTTGGTCTTGCAACATGACTGCTGCAATCCCCACTGTTGAAGCATCTGTAGCCACGGTGAACGTCGCGTCCGAGCCGACCTCCGGAAGGATCATGCATGGCGCGGAAATGAGCCGTAACTTGAGAGTCTCAAAGGCTTCCAAACAGGCAGGCAAAAGCGTAACCTTATGTGGCTGGGACTTCCGCAGTAAGTCCGTCAATGGAGCCGTAAGGTCGCTAAAATGATGTATGAATCTGGCGTAGAAGTTGCAGAACTAAACGAAACTCCGAACCTCCTTCTGCGTCTTGGGCACTGGCCAGTCTGCAACGGCCTCGACTTTCTTTGTGGAAACCGAAATTTTACCGGCTGACACAGTATAGCCCAGGCACTCTATCTCTTGCAGTCCGAAGAAGCATTTCTTAAGGTGTAATTTCAAGCCTTCCTCCTTAAATCGTTGTAGCACGAGACGCAGGTGCTCTAGGTGCTCCTCCAGAGTTCAACTGTAGATACATACGTCATCGAGGTAGACTGTCACGAACTTATGTAAAAAGTCGCGAAGTATGTCATTCATCATTCTCTGAAATGTAGCCGGCGCATTGCACATGCCAAACGGCATGGCGACCCATTCCATTAAGCCATCAGGGGTCTGAAAAGCCGTCTTGTGAACGTCTTGGTCACGCACTCGAACTCGCCAGAAGCCACAGGCGAGGTCGAGTTGTGTGTAAAAATTTGCGTCAAGCGTGTCATCCACACGCGGAAGTGGGTAAGCATCTTTACGCGTAACCTCGTTAAGGCCACGGTAGTCAATGCACAAACGTAGCGAGCCATCAGCTTTCCGCACAAAAAGAATTGGCGAGCCGAACTCACTTTAGTTGGGACGGACCAGACCAGCCTCCACTGCGTCTTTGAGCTGTCTATTTAGCTCAGCGCGCTCTGCAGGTGACAATCTGTTCAGCCGTTGGCGTCGCATCGGGCCAATTGTTTCAATGGGATGATCCCACTGTCGGCTTACAAGCGGAGAGTCGACAGGTTGCAGTAACTCCGGGAAGTCATCGAAGAGTAACGACCGGAAGTTGTCACGTTGTTCTGCAGTCAATTCCTCTCCAGTGTGAAAGTCTGTTGGTTGTTTAACGGCTTACGTAAGTTCAATGACGTAAAATTCAGCATGACGTCCTCTGATGCGGCGCGTCTTGCGCATGAGTTTCTGAACTTTAGTAGACGACAGCAACAGACACTCAGGGCGTCGTTCCTCGAGTGTAGTCTCCACAGCTGTACCATCCACCAGTGTAAAAACCCTGGTTGTACCAAACTGTAAAAGCAGACTGTTGAACAAGTTACTCGTTGTGTCATATCCTAGCCATTTAGCTAAGTGCTAGTATCTGACATTATTTATTTCCTCTAAATAGTACCTGTATCTTAGCGATATTCAGTGACTCTTTTATTGTCATCACGGCAGTACAACTGTATCGCCGTATTTTCCCTCGACAGTACAGAGTTACTAGCAGTATCTCTTCTAGATAGTTCTTTTCTAGATAGTTCTAAGAGCTTGTGCGATAAGATTAGATAGACGGTACATGTAATCTCAGTTAACCTGTACCACTAGTAATAGTTTGGTTTAGTTTGCAGACAGTACAAGCTACAGGTTCTAAGGCTGTTTCTAGAACACCTGAGGTGTGGATATTTAAGACGGGGACTTACTGGTAGAGGTGAGAGACCGGTACAGAATAGAATCACGCCACACCCAGATTGTAAGAAACCCTGTTCCTAAGACAATCTTACTAATTCTCTCTACGCTGTATAATTAGATCCAGAGATTAGGTTCTACTATTAGTCTAAGGTTGCCAACTTAGCCTAACCAAAGTAGCACCTCACACGTGGTTTCGGAGCCTCAGAACAGCTAGACGAGACGAAGATGTCTAACCGAGCAGGAGAGAGACTACCAGAGGAAGTTGATGGTCGACCAGAGGGGGCGCCTTCTGGGCCGACACAGCCGACGTCGACAGATGGTAGAAGACAGACAGTGCGAGAAGGATCGAGTCCCACGATGGAGCCTATGTCGGTACACGTCACCGAGATGCTACAACGACTAAGTAACCGAGTTGACACTTTTTCGACTGAGCTATCTCAACTGCGTGACCACGTCGACAACGGTTTCAGACATTTTGAAGGACGAGTGAACAGAAGCCGAGAAACGGAGAATTTTCTTCGAGGAGAACAATTGAGATCGGAGAGGACGCGAGAGATGCCAAGCATGATGCCGAACGATGTCAAACCAGCCAAGATCAAGAGCATCGCTACGACTAACATCGATGAGCTGAGAAACTGGTTCCGACATGCACGAGGGTATCTACGGTATCACAGCGTTAACCCTGAAGAGCAAAGAGGAGTGTACTGGGTATCTGGCTTTCTGGAAGGACCACTATCGAAGTGGTGGTACTCCCAAGTTGCGCAGACTGGAGATGAAGTCGGTGGAGGATTTTCCGGAGTTTCTGAGATGGAGAAATCCTTAATTCAGGAATTCTGCGGAAGAACACCGGCGGAACAAGCGAGATTGAATTTAGACAAAGCGAGACAGAAAACCACGGTCCTGAAGTACGCGAACTATTTTCGAGAACAATTATTGGAGCTTCCTCACCGTCACGAAGAAGATAACGTACATGATTTCCAGCGCGGTTTGAGACCCTCGATTCATAAGGAAGTTGCCCTGAAAAACCCTAAGACCCTACACGAGGCGATTCAAGCAGCTCTGCGAGCGGAGGCAGCGGAGACCAAGATTGAGACGACCCAACGCTCGACAGGCCGACTGAACGCCATCGAAGAAGACAGCGACTTTTCAGAGGCAGCGGAGGAGATCGACAGTGAGTTGGAGGAAGATTCGCATGGCGCGACCGAAGAAAAGCCGCGGGAGCTGTACGAGATTAGACGCCTCACTCAAGAGGAGGTCGACAGATTTAAGAAGGAGGGCAAGTGCTTCATTTGCCACAAGAAGGGACACATCGCTATCGACTGCCCAGACAGAAAGAACAAGAAGAATGACAGAACGAGGAAATCCCGGCCGGGAAAGTGAGACCTGAGTCGGCAGCTCGCGGCAAGCTGCAGGATGAGGTTTCGTCTCCTACAGCGACTCAGGAAGAGACCAGAACAGAAGAAGTACGAGACCCGTTACCTCAAACGACATTGAGGCCAGTCTTTAGGAGCAAGGACTTTAGCGACTGGATGATGAATAGGGAGTATTTCCTGAAGTACTCTCAGACCTACGGACCTTTCGACTTAGATGGAGCTAGCGATAATGACGGCCTTAATTCTCAAGTGGCGGAGGATTTTTGCTGTCCGGCGCGCCCATTTCAGGAGAGAGATTTACAGAAGTACCGGAGAATTTGGCTAAATGCGCCATTTAATGAATTAGAAGATTTTTTGGGCCATTATTTGCGGAGTAAACTGCTTCATCCCCATCTGAGAGCGGTTATAGTGGTTCCAAAATGGAGGGCAAAACCATGGTTCAAGCTGCTGCGAAATTTCCGACTTGTCGACGAGCTGGCGGCGAAAGAACATGTGTTTACCTGCCCCACGAACGATGGAATAGAAGGAAGAAGGCAAGATGTTGGACCGACAAGATGGACGACGCAAGTCTACGTCGACGACACCGATCGAGTTCGATTTCTGCCTCAGAACCTACAGAATCCCCCGAAGACCTACTGGACTCACTCGACGACTCTTGTTACCGATGGCCGACGAGTGTTACTAGCGAAAGAGGACACTGGCATGGTCTGGTTTCCTGGTGGCAAACAGGAGATTGAAGACGCGACCCCGGAATACACAGCAGTGCGAGCTCTTACGGAGACAACTGGATTAAAGGTGAGCGAAACAAATTTACGCCTTTTAGGGACGGAGTCTTCCGGACAGAATAAGCGCTACGTGTATATCGCTCGCGTTCGACCCGGATCGATACCGGACGCTACGTCAACTTCTCGGGCAGTATGGGCTACCTGGAAGGAATTAATTTCGGCACGGCGTACGGGTTATCTAGTCTGTGGAGAACAGCAGTTCCCTCTTCGTTACGAGACTTTTGGGAAACCGATCGACGGGTGGATGAACAAGAACGTCCGACTAGAAGACAGTGTTCCTGCGACGCTACATGTATCCACAACCCAGTCTGGAACAAGTCTGTTAGTGTTGGGAGGCACCTTACGCGGACATCGATGCCGTATTTTGGTTGACTCTGGCGCTTCGGAAAATTTCTGCAAGGCTGAGTGGGTACGGGAGCATCACATCCCGACGGTTACTGGAGAGAAATACCGGATAAAATTGGCAGATGGTAGTACAACTACGACTCGCCAGCGACTACGGAATGAAGTACTCACAGTAGGGACCCTAGACATACGTCTGGACGCAATTACGACAGAACTGGATAAATTCGACATCATCCTCGGTCAACCTTGGTTACAAGCCGTCAACCCGGATATAGATTGGTCTACTAAAACGATTCGCGACCGTAAAACTGGCGAAGCTATGGTGTCTGGCGACGAGTACACCGTACCTGTGACAGTACATCACTTGGAGGCGGATGCGATGGCAAAGCTGCTTAGACAACAACCAGCAGACCTCTTCGTGATTGGACTACGAGAAGTACAGGACGCGGTCGACGACATCAACACTGATCAACAACCTGAGTGGACGACTTCGTTACGAGATTCCCTGAATGAGTTTACGGACATTATCAAGGAGCCTGACGGTCTACCGCCAACTCGCGAGTGCGACTTTGAAATTAATTTGGAGTGCGATGAACCACCTAAGGAGCGAACGTACCGTATGTCACCAGCAGAACTCCGGGAGGTTCAAGTACAGTTGCAAGACTTACTCGCAAAAGGCTGGATTCGTCCGTCTAAATCTCCGTACGGTGCCCCGATTTTATTTGTACGCAAGAAGGATGGTACCATGCGTATGTGCGTAGACTACCGGAAACTCAACGACCTCACGAGGAAAGACCGAACACCGTTACCCCGGATTGATGAGTTACTCGACTCGCTATATGGGGCTCACTATTTCAGCACGCTGGACCTGTATAAAGGCTATCATCAAGTTCGAGTCAAAGAGCGCGACATACATAAGACAGCATTCCGAACTCATTACGGACTGTTCGAGTACTGCGTTCTACCCTTTGGACTTTGTAACGCCCCAGCTGGATTCCAAGCGATGATGAATCGAGTTTTGGCCCCGTATCTTGGCAAGTTCTGCGTGGTATATTTGGACGACGTGTTGATCTACAGTAAGACGGCCGACGAACACCTCGAGCATATTCGACTCGTGTTACGAGAGTTGCAGCGACACCAGTTGCATATCAAACTCTCTAAGTGTTACTTCGGACGATCGAGCGTCAATTTTCTTGGGCATGTGGTGGAAGCTGGACAGATCCGAATGGACCCCGACAAGGTTGAGGCAGTACAAAATTGGCCCCGACCGAAATCTGTGACTGAAGTACGTGGATTTCTGGGACTTGCTGGATATTACCGGAGGTTTATCAACCAATTCGCAACCCTAGCAACCCCATTAACGGACCTGACCAAGAAGACACCGGAATTTCGCTGGACTCCTCAAGCCGAGTCAGCATTCGAGCAAATTAAAGACGCGATGGTACGTGCACCAGTACTGGTAATTCCTGACACTTCTCCTAATGCAAGGTACACACTGTACACAGATGCTTCTGGATTTGCAGTAGGAGCTGTGCTATTACAAGACCAAGGTATTGGATTACAACCTGTTGCGTACCATGCTCGAAAGATGAACAAGCATGAGGTACACTATCCTGTCCACGAACAAGAGCTACTGGCAGTTCGAGACGCTCTACTGAAGTTCCGTTGCTACTTAGATGGCGCGGCGGGATTTACAGTAATTACGGACCACGACACGTTGCGACACTTCTTTCGGCAGCGCGATTTGTCTACTCGACAGGTGCGATGGCTTCAAGTTTTAGCACCTTACCAGCGACAGATGGACATCGTATACAAGAAGGGAGCAGTCAACCAGGCAGACGCTCTGTCTCGCCGACCTGACCTGAAGGACTCATTACAGAAGCTGCAACTGTTACGCGATTGGACCAACGACGAAGCAGAATGCGAGTTACACGCACAGATTTTTTCCCTGGAATCCCGGTTACATCCTGACTCTGGACTTCATGCGGAAATCAAAAGTGCTTATGATTCGGACAAATATCTGCTTACCCGGAAATCTCTGCCTACCTGGCTGGTACGTCAATCTAATGGACTCTTGTACGCCTACGGGACAAGACTGTATGTTCCGAACGTCTCTACATTGCGATCAAGAGTACTGTACGAACTACACGACGCACCGACCGCGGGACACCCTGGTATTATTCGACTATTGGCAGCAGTAACCCGGACGTTTTGGTGGCCTAACATGAAGCGGACAGTACAACACTATGTACGCAGCTGTGTTACCTGTCAACGCAACAAGGCAGCGCGACACAAGCCTTATGGACTCCTTCAATCGCATGAGGTACCGACCAGGCCCTTTGAGCATGTATCGCTTGACCTGATTACGGACCTTCCTGAGTGCGATGGGTATGATGCTGTGGTGGTATTCGTCTGTATGCTTACGAAACGGACGATTGTCGAGCCAATTACGAAAACGATTACAGCGGAACAATTAGCAAAAGTTATGCACCGCGCTGTTTTTCGGCATTTTGGCTTACCACGGAAATTAATATCCGATCGAGATCCCCGGTTTATGAGCGACTTCTGGCAAACCCTATTTAGGGCTGTTGGCACCAAGCTTAATATCTCTACGAGCTATCACCCCCAGACAGATGGCCAAACTGAACGAGTAAACCAGACATGGGAGCAAGTCATACGATGCTATGTGCACCCCTTGCACGACGACTGGGTTCAACACCTTACCAACGTGGAGTTCGCGATCAACGCAGCGGTTTCTACGTCAACGACTATGTCTCCATTTAAGGCGACGCTAGGATTTGAGCCGACATCTCCAACAACGGCTACATTTGACGATAACGAGCCTAGCCGTACTTTACCGGAGCAAGTGAAGATTCTGGTCGAGATGCACAGATTTGCCCACGACTGCGTCAAAGCAGCCCAAGCACACATGCAAGACGCTGCAAATCGGCACCGGTTACCAGTACCTTTTACAGTTGGCGACAAGGTTAAGCTCAAGGCGACAAATCTACGGTTTGTACAACAGCCATGTTCTAAACTACGCGACCGCTACATTGGACCGTTTCTCATTACGGAGGAAGTTTCCCCGGTTGCATTTCGGCTTAAGCTACCCCCTGGAGTACGGATTCACGATGTTGTACACGCCAGTCTACTGGAGAAATGGAATTCAGAACCAGAACAGGCCAACAGTGCACAGCCAATTCCGATTGTGCACGATGCGAAGCGATTTGAAGTCGATAAAATACTCGACGTGGCTTTTAACTCCAATGGCACGGGACTTTTGTTTAAGGTCCGCTGGGCAGCACCGTTCAACGTACCTAGCGAGGACACTTGGGAACCCATGCGAGGAGTCAACCACTTAAACATCTTTTCCGAATTCCTTCGAACGGATGTTTATCGAGAATTTTCTGGCACCCCTGACTTTGTCAGATTTCGCAATCGCTGGCCTGCAAGAACCCCCAAGAAACCAAGACCCTGAGTACTGCACAGCGAGGACGCTGGTGCTTAAGGAGGGGAGAGTGTCATATCCTAGCCATTTAGCTAAGTGCTAGTATCTGACATTATTTATTTCCTCTAAATAGTACCTGTATCTTAGCGATATTCAGTGACTCTTTTATTGTCATCACGGCAGTACAACTGTATCGCCGTATTTTCCCTCGACAGTACAGAGTTACTAGCAGTATCTCTTCTAGATAGTTCTTTTCTAGATAGTTCTAAGAGCTTGTGCGATAAGATTAGATAGACGGTACAGGTAATCTCAGTTAACCTGTACCACTAGTAATAGTTTGGTTTAGTTTGCAGACAGTACAAGCTACAGGTTCTAAGGCTGTTTCTAGAACACCTGAGGTGTGGATATTTAAGACGGGGACTTACTGGTAGAGGTGAGAGACCGGTACAGAATAGAATCACGCCACACCCAGATTGTAAGAAACCCTGTTCCTAAGACAATCTTACTAATTCTCTCTACGCTGTATAATTAGATCCAGAGATTAGGTTCTACTATTAGTCTAAGGTTGCCAACTTAGCCTAACCAAAGTAGCACCTCACACGTTGTCCGTTGGCGAGTCGAACTTGGGTCTTAGTCGCAGACTTCCGAGTCTGTAAAGCAAAGCGTCGTACGAAGTCCTCTGACACAAAATCAAGCGTCGCAGCGCAGTCCACTAATCCAGAAATTTGGTGTCCGCCATCATGAGTTTTCACAGTCAGCTCGGTTCGAATTAACGGTCGAGCTTCCGTGAGGTCAGTCAGTAGGGTTGTAGCTGGCGAAGAAAATTGTTGCAGCGTAGCGACGGACGGTTCCGCGTCGTCTGAAGGTACTGGTACCGAGTCGGGTTGATAAGATGTTGTAGGTGTTGTCGAGTCGTTAAACGCACAATCTGCGTCGATTAACCACAGCTGTACATGCCAAGGATTTGGAGCAACCGCCTCCTGTTGCGCTGGGTTCTTCAGTGACTGACGAGTAAAAAGCTGTGTCCTTGCTGGGAATTCTTGGTAGAGTTTCCAGTTCTTAGTCAGTTGAGTAAATTTCGCCCATTTCGGTAGTACAAAAACAGCCATCGTAGATGTCGGAGATGTTCGACGACAATCCTCAAAGTGCTGTGCAATCTGCTCAACTAACTCCCAGGGCGGGTTGATGAACACCTGTTCTCCTCTCAAGTTCCTCTCAAGAATCGAGTCACTCGGCGAACAGTGAGGTAAGTCACCGTGCGAGTTTAGACCTTCATCATCAGCACATCCCTCCAAAGTGAAGTTGAATCGTGAGGGTCAAAAACAGAATAAACCAGTTTCCAATCAATTGAACGTATAATTACAGATTTACGACTCTGTCTCTGCTTAGTCTGACGACGACGACCTGCTACTAGCGTTGCATGTGTCGTGACTGTAGTCGATGGAGATGCCGAAGGTGTTTCGACGACCTCTGTCGCTAACAGTGACTCAGAACGAACAGTAGATGTAGCCGGTTGCTCCAGTTCGCTGGTAGAACAGCCTTGCCACCATCATTGCTTCTTTGACTGCTGTGGCTCCATCGGTGCCTTGCCCTTCCAATCCGGGCATTGGAACAGTCGGTGTCCCCTTTTGTGACACTTGAAGCAGAGTCCCTCATCCATATGCTTCTTGCGCTCCTCATGGGTCATGGCATCCGCGAGAGTCTTAAAGTCAACGCGGCCTGGGTTTGTAGATGGTTGACCACGGTCACCACCGTTGTTGCCTCCACGACCACGTCCACGACCACGTCCACCACCATTGCGCTTCCATATCTTAGAGGCTCCAACAAGGGGGTCAACAAGGTTGCGCTTCTTAGTGGTTTGACCGGACGGGCTAGCTGTAAACCTCACGTTACCAAGTTCCGGGGAATCAGTCACGACATCGTTCAGGAAATTCTGGAGCTCCACTAGAGTGAGATTATAACCCCTCTGAGCTCGGTGTGACTTCGCTTGATTCTTCAACGTAAAGTTGCCCATTCCGTTAATGAAGCGTACACACTGCACATCAGCTGTCAGGTTCTGACGTGAACGACGTAAGAAGTCGTTGTACTGCTTCGTGTAGAGAGCGTAACTCATGGTGTGGCTCTGCGTAAGATTTAGCAAAGCGTTAGTCGCGTCATCCTGGATGTTCGGAAGAAACGTGGTCTTGCGTAACTCCGCAACAAGCAGGTCATAGGTAGACGGAATAGCTGCTTGGGTTTTACGGTTCAACCACCACCCATTTAGATGTCTTGAGAACTGAGACGTAACCCAGATAACTGAGTCGTAAGAGTCAGCCGTAATGCCTAGCATTAGAAAACGCTGCGCCTGAGCTTCAAGCCAATCCTCCAGTTCATTAGCGTCGCGACCAGACTGTAAAGGAGAGTTAATCGCAGCTTTACGCTGCGTCTCAGTAAGGTTCA
This sequence comes from Tetraselmis chui, assembly GCA_026401115.1. Lineage (NCBI taxonomy): Eukaryota > Viridiplantae > Chlorophyta > Chlorodendrophyceae > Chlorodendrales > Chlorodendraceae > Tetraselmis > Tetraselmis chui. The sequence goes on from JAPMLY010001679.1 coordinate 38,426, forward strand.
CATGTAGGCCAGTCAAGTTCCGGGTAGGCATCGGCATTCCCACACGTAAATCTGTTGGTGTTTCTCCACTCAGCTGGTTGATGTGTCCACGAATCAGCAGCCAGACATGACCAGAGTCGACCGTCGTAAACCGGGAGAACATGAAGAACTGTCTCGGAATAGACGTGTCGTCTTGAAAGACCAGGCTGTGTGAGTAGACTGCTCGACAAAAAGTCTCTGTTAGAGTTGGGAACGGATAGTTACACGGAGGTCGTGCCGGCCCCACAAGGGGGGCCGGCTTTGGTGACTAGAGAAGTGAGAGGAGAGAGATGGCGGCCGGCGAAGGCACCGGCAAGGCCGGCCGACCGCCACTAATAGGGAATAGAGTACCGCTAATAGCATAACACTAAGCACTAGAATGACAAATAGCTGCCTTGTACATAAGTACTATGCAACGGGATGCTTGTGCTAACACCCCCCCTCAAGGTAGCCGAGGTCTTGACGTCGTCCTAGCTTGCGTTGAGGAAGGTGTCATCTTGGTAGAAGGTGTAGTGCTTGTAGCGTGTGTCTCCGGCCGGGTAGGTGTAGCGACATGCGCTCACAAGAACGTGCCGCTACCGGCGAGTTGCCGATATGAAGCAGTTCCAAATGTACTACGTAATGTACTATTCTCACATGTAGCGGGAAAAACTGTCCACGGGAGAATTAGCCGACGCATGAGAGCGACCGGCGAGGAAGAAGCACAGCCAACAAGGCCGTTAGGAGCGTGTAGGCACGCAAAAAACATAGACGGGCGCTCGTGTTGACTCCCCCTTTTCGCCGTGGGAAAGTTAAGCTCCTCGCTAAGTAAGGTGAGCGTTGCGGCATTGCCTCGGGAAAAAACAATAACATTACTAAGTAAGTACGCACGGGCCGAATTTTTCGCGGGTCGGTCTGAAAAACCAGATCCGGTCGAGAGCATCGGTAGGCTGAAGGCTAGGTGAGACAGAAAGCTGGGTGGGGCGAACGTGGCGCCGGGCGCTTTACACACGCTCTTCTCCTTTTTACGTGGGAGATGGTAGGACAGTCGCGGACAACCAGCTCGAAGGCGAAGCGTGGGGTCGGTGGGACGATGAATTACTATCGTGGCGCCGAGCGCTTTACACACGCTCTACTCTTTTTTACGTGGGAGTAGGTAGGACTAGCGTGGCGCCGAGCGCTTTACACACGCTCTTCTCTAGTGTAACTTGGTGGAGGGCCCATAACCTGTTAGAGTTGGGAACGGATAGTTACACGGAGGTCGTGCCGGCCCCACAAGGGGGGCCGGCTTTGGTGACTAGAGAAGTGAGAGGAGAGAGATGGCGGCCGGCGAAGGCACCGGCAAGGCCGGCCGACCGCCACTAATAGGGAATAGAGTACCGCTAATAGCATAACACTAAGTACTAGAATGACAAATAGCTACCTTGTACATAAGTACTATGCAACGGGATGCTAGTGCTAACAGTCTCCCATGGAGTCACGTAACCGAAGTGAAGTAACTCGCTCTTGTGCTTCTCAGCACGAAGTAACCCCGTCTTAGCGGGCGTAAGGTTCAGACCGTCAATGTTAATTGATTCCGGGACGACGTAAGTACTATCCGGATTAATTGTCGACTGTGTTGTAACAGTTTGCTCAACCTCAGCATGTGTACGTAAGTGGCTCGTAGCAAACAGGACAGGGACAGAAGCCGAGTACACGTAAACAAGTTGTAGACCTTCAGGTAACGCGACTCGAACATGAGCGTCACTCAACAGCGTCAAATCTTCCGGTGTTGAAATAAGACCGGTTTCCTCGTGTAACTCACGAACAACAGCGTCCACATGCTCTTCGTTAGGTAAGACAAAGCCAGCCGGGAACCAAGTTTTACCGGTACGAGGCTCACGTTGTAATACCAGCTTCACGTCCGACAGTTTAGTTCCTCCAACATGAATTACCAACACCACGTAATGTCCAGGTCCTATAGAAGCCATCTCGAATCAATCAGGCAACGTCGAGCGAATCAATGAGCAACGAAAACGTGCGTCGACCAAAGAGCTCCGAAACCAGTGTGGCGGTTAGCCCCCTCAAGCTAAACGCTAGCACAAATCAGTTCTAATCTCTCTAGTTCTGTCGTTGCGAGATGGCAAAATGATGTTGTTGAGAGACGATGGTGAAAGATGTTTCACTGCTGTACTTAAGCAGTATATGTTGTAAGTGAACAATGGAATTGTTAAATGGTTTTGTCACCTCCCTCTAATGCACAGGGCTTAAATAGGTTTCTGCCCAGATTGTTTACGCCTGCAAGCTACGCTTACGTGTCAGGCGTTAGGGCTGTCTAACCGTCGTCATCTGTCAATGAGACGCGGCCTGCCTAGCATTGGGTTTCACGACGCGGCCTCTTCTGCATCGAAGAACTCGCTCTGGCGCGTCATCTGGCTAGTTAGATTAATTATGCATATCTGTGCGTACCGGGAGGTACTGGTCGTACTGTAGCATCAGCACCCTTATGAATATTGCAGTAGCGACGTACCCACGTTTGTACGTCCGTCCTATGGAAAAGCACGAATTAGCGTTTGTATCGAGTACATGTACAATGTCCTGCAATGTAGTCTTGCATGACTGTACTCGTCACAACAACCTCTCCCACACTGCACAACTGATTCGCAATAAATACACCCCCCTCGCCAACGCCATTCGACAACATTGGCCGGGTGTTGAGGTCGACATACTACCCATAGACATGACCCGCACATGTACACTTCACACACCCACATTAACCAGTCTCACCTCCCTTAGTCCCTTCTCACCCTCCCAACTGGCCCTCTTGACAAACTCGTCTCGAAAACATTACTTGACACCACCCTCATCCTATCGCAACTTCACTTGCACATCGTCCAATGGCTGCACAATCTCCTTCTCATCTACTGCATCAAATCTCGCACGACCACACACCGCGCCTCCGCTCACAGCACACACACACACACACACACACACACACACACACACACACACACACACACACACACACACACACACACACACACACACACACCTACTAATTGATACCTACCAACCTCACGCACGTCACAGTCCCCGTGGGGGGGAGTAATAACACCCAACACCCTTTTGGAGAAGTTGGATTTAGGCGGTTCACGGTCTAGCAAATTTCACGGGTTGGAGTCCTTGTTTGAGTTTCACGACTTGCAAATTTCATGCATGGCAGAGTTGGGAGGGCCTAGACACATGAACCGGTATCACACGGTACATGTTATAAACAATTTCAATTTCAATTTCAATTTCTGAAACCTCGTACATTCATCGAATGCAACACTTACATGATGATGTGGCATGCCTTGCTGTTCCTCGGGCTTTGGTTTTTTCCCTCGTTTCTTCTTTTTGCTTGGTGGCTTATGCTACTTTTTCGTGTAAGAGTATTCAATTAGAATTCAACACTTGCATTGAAACAAATAGTATGCGTAGGAGCTCCTTTTCATATCGTAGTTAGGAAAAGCAAAGATGAAACAGCAAGTTTTTTTGGTACGGTTGTTACCCTTTTTCCCTGTCCGTGCTCATGTTGTTCTCCTTGTAATTCAATTTCTATTGTGAGCAGAGCGCGCGCATCAGAGCGATTAGATATCCGTATATCGTTGAGCAGCGCGGCCGGCACGCGGACGGAAATACCCGTACAACGCGGCACTCCGACTGACAACACCCCCGGCGCCATCTCGGAAGCCACACGTCCGCCTGGGGTTCGTCAACGAACTGGTCCCACGTGTAGCTATCTGTCTACGACAACTACCTCTTCGCGATTCGCTCGTACAGATGCCTATATACTGTGCTCGGCCACCATCAGTAACAACTTGCTGCAGATAGTACAATCAGTTCGTACGCTATGATGGCCTCGCGTGTCTGAAGCACATTTGGGGTCCCGCATCGCTGCCGGCTCCACCGGAGTGCGACCCCCCAATACAGCCTCGACTCGTTCACCAACTCGGCTACGATAGGGGGCTACGCGGCCATATCACAAGAGAGAGGTACATATTTGGTGTTTGACCCGGACCGTTATACCGGCGGGTTTCGCGTCACCCGACTCGGCGTTGTTGGAGGGGCTTCAACCGCTGCGCCATGCCGTCTACAGTGCAGGAAGACAAGGAGGAGGCCGAGCCAAACGTGGCCGTCACAATGGCGTCGGTTACAGAGCTGGTGGAGAGTGGGCTAACGCCCTATATGGCGGGTAAGTTAGTGGCCTCGCGCAACATGTTTATCGCCAGCGAAGTGGAAGGCGGCGCGGCGGAGGGTGAGGTGTGGCGGCGGTTGAAGTCGTGGGATGAGTTTTGGGAGGCGATGGACGACACCGGCTTGCGCGGCATCGGCCCCGCCAAGCAGTTGAAGCTCCGAACAACGGGAGTTTATTTTGGAAACCGCAATCTGAACGCGATGGACGACAAAGAGCTCGAAGAGCTGCTCGGTGACGACGCGGAGGCGGTCAGCGCGGTGCTGGGGGACCCGGAGGAGGCGGAAGGGGCGGAGAGTATCGCGGAGCTACTCGAAAAACTACCCGAAACGACCCGGAAAGACAAGGTGGTACAGCGCCTTGTTCAGGCCGCACTCTACGTCTCCCCCCGACAACTGTCTAACCTCAACGATGCCGCGCTGTGGACGTCCGACGCTCTGGACGCTGTTCCAGGAATCGGGCCCAAGACAGTGGCGAAGATTGTCGCGGCACGGGCGGAGCGGCCGCGTGGGTTTGCTACGTGGGAGGAGGTGCCGGTGACGCGAGGCAAACTGCGCGCGTTGATTCGTGCGGGGTTGACAGTGGAGCAGGCGGGCAGCAAGGATGAAGTGAGGATACATGAGAATCAGGCGATCATCGCCAAAAAGGTGGAGCAGAAGCTGTCAGAAGAGGCGGGAGCCAAGGGAGACGGCCCAACGACGACAAGCGGGGGTACAGCTGCTGCTGAAGAGAAGGAGGATGGGCATGGAGCAGCGGGTGAGGATGGCCAACTGTTGGAGTTGTCGCCCGAAATCAGCAATGGGAAGACGAGCACAGGAAGTGGGCCCACTGGAGCGGAGGAGGGGAGCGCTGGGGTGGAGGACGGTGATGGGGAGGGGGCGCAGTCGGAGAAGGGACGGCAGCGGCTTATGGACGACGTGTGGGCTCCTGGAAAAGGGAGCGCCGGCAGCGGCAGTTGCGGCACGAAGCATCCGGTGTGTTGTTTTATCGTTTATGCCATCAGCTTCAATGCGTCACTTTATGGTTGTATGCAAGTCTGTGTACCAGCGAAGCACTTCGCACACTAGACGTCACAGTGCGCGTCATTGTCGGTAAACCGGGATCCCTCGAACGCGTGCACCTGCAGGTTGACATCAAGCCGGAGGAGAAGGAAGCAGTGGGAGAGACAGCGGCGGTCGGGAAGTATTGGTGGCAGTTATCGGGGCAGGAGGATCTGCCCTTCCCGCTGTACTTTGTGGACTGCGAGGAGGGCGAGGGCTGTAAGCGAGCGGGCGGCCGCTGTGCCTGCCAGCGTGGCCGCTTCTCTTACCGCATGCTGACCGAAGAGGAACGAAGGATGAGCGAAGAGGAAGCGGCCGTAGAGGCCGTTCGCCTCAACGCGCTCTTCCCCAAGATTCCGTCAAACGCGCCTGAAACGCACCGCGAGACGATGGCCTACCGCAGCGGACAGACCGGCCGGACGGAGGTCCGGCAGCGGTGCTGGCGAGATCTGCTGACGTACGAGGCAACAGACCGCATCCCCAAGAAGTGGCGCGACACCTTTCGGGTGGACCCGTACGGAAACGTTGTAGCACTGGGCGCGTACGGGTTGAGCGCTTGCGCGTTTGAGGTGGACCACATCTTCCCCTGGAGCCGCGGAGGGCTATCACAGCCGGTGAACTTCATGGCGCTGTACTGGGGTGCCAACCGCCACGTCAAGAGCGACGACATCCCAAACACATTTTCCGCGACCCGGATTGACCGCATGCAGTGCGGCCTGTCGGTGGACAACTTTCTGGAGCTGCTCGTCCAGGGCGACGCCATCCAGAAACGCTCCGCCCGCCTGAAATACTTTCAGCAGGTTAAGTACCTGCTGCTGAGCTGCATCGGCACCCCCTCCAGCCTGCAGACCGTGCTGCAGCCGGGCCAGGTCTGCGCCACCCTCCTCCGACACCAACAAGTGATGCTGGACGACCTCTTCCCTCCGGGTGAAGCCGACTAGCAATCGACATAAATTTATGAAATAGACTCCCGCCCGCAACTAGATCTTATCGAGAAACCCGCTAATAACGAAACCGTCCGCCCATAATCCACCACCGGCACGCGCGCGTGACGATATATTTTGTCGTATTGCTCCGGGCAAGCTGCGCTGGTCGCTTTACTCGGCACCACTAAAATGTCGAGTGCTTTGTAAGGAGGGTAGCGATGTCGGTGAAGGGTTGGCATATTTTGATATGGAAGCGCACCAGCACAGCAAGTTGCTTTTATTTAATTCTCAGTATGCTTTACAATTCAGCAGCAAAGGAGGACGGAACGCCGGCAGCCCGCGCCCATCTGTGTCGCTTAGCTAGCCCGTCTGGTGAAGTATATGAGCGGCTCAAGGGCGATGTCGTCCAAGCCCGGGATGCGTCTCGCCACTATGTTCTCCCGGCAGGGGCCCTTCAGCACCGGATAATACAAGGCAGCGCCGCCGGCGCCCTCCCAAAGGCCGGGCGGGATGTGCACCTCGCGGTCCCTCGCACGTTTCGTCAGAATCGGAGCCACCAGGATGTCGTCGCCCAGGAGGAACTGGTCTTGAATGCCCGCGTAGCCCTGGCGCCAACAACCGCGCCGCGCCGCAGTGCGCAGAGGGACAAACGGGACAAAGTGAAAATCCAAAGGCAGCTGAGAAAGGAAATGAAGCGGAAGCGTGATACAGGAAGAGCCGGAAAATGTAATCGAGCATCAACGCATAAACACATTAAAATAGGGGGACGGAATTGAAAATAAAATAAAGATATTGAGGGGAATTAAATGATAATGCGCGTTAAATGGTCAAATTGAGTTGAAACGACATTAAAACAGGATCAACGTAAAACAAATACATTTTTTCATGTTACAAGAAAAGGCGGTGTGAAGCACCACCAAGCAAAAAGGAGCAAGGAGGGAAAAACCCCACAGAGGCCAAAGCCCGAGGAAGTAATAACAACGAGAACAACAACGAAAGTGCCGGAAGACAATGAGAAGGAGGGGGGATATATAACTATGAAAAGGAAGGGAGACAAACGAAAGGAACAAAAATTGCGCACGGAGGCACAAAGGGGAAGGAAATGAATGGGCGAAGAAAGAAAGGAGGGAACAACAAGCAGAATAAAATAGTTGTTTAGAATGGAAAAAAGGAGAAAAGATATGACAGGTGGGACGAAATAGATGCGCACAGAAATAAAAAAGATAAAATGGAAAAGAGGATATTTGAAATATATAATTGTTCAGGGAATCGATGTATAAAATGCAGTCATTAAAAGGAGAAAAGGGCGTCAGCCGACGGTGAGCAAAAGGGGGAAGAAAACTGATGGAAAATTACAAACAAAAATTGGAAAATTACAGAAAAGAAAAACACATTTGGAGCCATCATATAGCAAAGGGGAGAAGCGATTCGCACAGAGCAGCGGCCAAGCATGAGAATCAGGGAAGATGGGGTTGAAGAAATATACGGTTAATTCAGGGAAATTAACAATGTTCAGAACGGCGACGAGGACAGCTGGGTGTTCAGCACGCCGATGAACAAAGTAAATGGAATAAAATATGGGAAATAACAAACATAGGAGAAAAAAATATAGGAAAAAAATTTAGGAGGAAACATACATATAGAAAAGGAAATATGGGGAAATATACTATTAATAATATGATAATAAATTAAAAACAGGAAATATGAGGAAAATACATGACTTATAATAAAATTTACAAATTAATCAATCTAAGGGAGCAAATCTGAGTGCAAGCCGAGGGAGAGAAGTTAGGATTGCTAAGGAAAGGAATGGAGGGGAGCCGGACGAGGGTGGAAGCTTCAAAGAAGGTGCACGGTACACAAAAAGGGGGATGAGAACGGGCAAATGAAACGGAAGGGAGAGGAAAAGTGTGGGAAGGTAGGGGGTTTCGAGTTAAGAGATGGGGAATGAGTGAAGGGGGCGAAATGAGTAAAGGAGGGGGAAAAGGTGAGGGTGAGACATTTGGATATAATCAATATGGGAATTAATGGATATGGAGAATGAAACAAGAAAGCCGATGGCTACTCACACCATTGGCAAAATTGAAGGAAACAAACGATCCGACACGGGATAAAATAGAAACACAAATGAGGAACGGAGGGAGGCAAATAAAAGTTACGAGGAATATAATAAACGGAGCAATACATGCAAGGGAGCAAAATTGAGGACAGGCCGAGGCGAAAAAGGGAACAAGGGGATGCATGGAAGGGACTATAATGGGAACGTGATGTGCATGAAAGTTTCGAATCATGCGGAGTGCGAAAGGGGAATAAAATGCAGACGAAAACGGTAAAACAAAAATGAATGCGTACACCAGGTGTCCAAGGAAAGGCATGCAAGGGACATGGATGGATGGGACCAAAGGGAAGGGGGGGGGGGGGGGGGGGGGGGGGGGGGGAATGAAAAAACATAATTGAATAAAAGACCATACGAGAAATCGTTACAATAAAAAGAGGAAACATCGGTGTTCACACCGATTAATAAAATCGGCAAAATATCGATAAAAGGACAAAATGAGAAATAACACTGAAAAGAAAAGATGGTAATTCATACGTACTTGGCACAAAATGGGAGTAAATTAGGAAGGACGAGGAGTTGTGGCAGGCAGAGGGGGGCGAGGTGCACCTGGTGCGGGAACACAAACTCCATGGAGCGCAGGATTGGGCGCCCTGTGGTGGCCGCCTCGCTCACGAGGGTCGCAATGTAGCCCTCGTACAGCTTGCGCATGTCTATCGCCTCGATGCATGCGATGTGGTGCCTCATATCAAGCACCCGCCTGCCCATCATCACGCCGCGGTCAAAACTCGCATCACAATGAATGTGGGAGGGGGGCCCAATCATACGTGGATTTGGAGGTTTGGGAGCATAAGTGCACCTCGATAGAACGCAAAACTAAAACTGTGAAAATGCGAGGAGTGACAGACATTCAAACTTTCCAATAATTTGTGACATGGAAAGTAAATTTGTTATTATCATGCATCTCTCAAAAAGAAAACATATGTCAGTCCACAGTTGAAGAGAGACGATGGGATGATTGCCGTGTGAGGGGACAGGGGGCCACGGAGACGTGGCCCCAAGCAATATGCAATGAAGTAAAAGTTTAACAATGGGTAGTTCAGGCCATAGGTTGGTTGGGTGGTTGCCGCTCACCAGGGCGCCAGCGAGAACTGCATCATTGGGAAGAGGGCGGAGACTTGCGCGTAGCGCACAAACAACTCTTGGTCGACGTCACAGCGGGGCTCCAATGTGCCGAGCTCGTAGAAGTCTGAGCCACAGCGGAGGCGGGACTCACGACAACGCAGATGAGACGCGCGAAAAGGAGGTGACTAAGAGGTAAGTCGATGGAGGTATATTTTGTAAGCAATTCAAATTTCAATGAGGAGATCTTCGACTCGGGTTTGATTTGGAAAAGTAATCGCAGATTTTTTGGGCCTTGTCATCTAAGAGCGGTTAGGTGGGGTTTTAGGTGGGCCGCTCGCTCACCCGAGTATTGCCCGCCGCCGATCATGTCGGGGCAACCAAAGGCGTAGCCGGAGAGGCCTTGTGCGATGCCGTTTGGAATGAGGCTGGCCAGGCCAGAAGTGTCCCATGCGTGGTTCTTGTCGCACAGCCGCTGCGTGAGGTGGGTTCCTACAGAGCAAATGGAGGGTTGATGGGGAGAGGGTTAGCGAAAATACGATAAAAACCAAAGATGTTTCACGCATTTTAAATGGGAGTATGGAAGGGGAAAAACCCTAAAACTGCGGGCAGCCCTAAGATAGACAAATCCCAAAATGAACTAAACCCTTACTATAAAAGGAGCCACTATATTGGTAACGAAGGGCGGTTGTGGATGACGGGTATTGGGGAGATAATAGCAAAGTGTCTGTAATTACAAAAAAGCAGAGGAATCCTCACCAGCATCAAAGGAGAATAAAGGATACATCAAAGAAACCAAAGTCCGTGGAGTAGGGCGGAGGCATGCAACAGGAGTTGTACCACCCTCATGGAAGCAAGGCATCAACACGAAGATAGGAACCGAGCGCGCCATGGAGAACCACATGAGCACGTTGCATGAACTCACGACGCGATGATAGCCCTAACGAAAGACGATCAATAACGCCCACAATAAACCTAGCGATAATGCCAAAAAGAGAACAAGGGCGTAGCACCGGGGGGGGGGGGGGGGGGGGGGGGGGGGGGGGGGTTCTTCCACAAAATGCATAAAAGCCCTAAAGTAAGTACATGCTGTACTCTTTGTATTTGATGCTTTTTCTTGTAAGAATATATTTTTATTTGATGCATATCGGCAAATTAACGGCCAAGACGAAGCGAAAGATTTGCGCATCTGCCTCTGTACCTCTGCCTCTATCGTACTTGTACTAGCAGTGACCCTCGGCGCGGCGTGATGAATTGGGGTTCATTCGCAGCGATACTCCAATTTTTCTCCTTTTATTCCCGTGTACCGATACCCGTACAGGTACGAAACGACCCGTATCATATTCGCCTTATTTTATCATTTGATCTAACCTACCTATCCTGATCTAACCTACCTAAGGTACCCGTACTATAAAATAACGATCGCTATCATGACGTCAATATCTGAGAACTTCGAACAAAATCGATTTCTTAAAAGAAAAAGCTGTGGATCGAACCTCGAACAAAATCCAAGAAAAACTTCTCGTAAATAATCCGTCGATATCTATTAATTAATAACGTCAATACCTACAAATAACAATTTTGCAATAAAGCGACAACAGTTACCGTACCGTACGTCACTGGTACAGTTCCATGTGAAACATTATTATTAATATTATTTTACTTGCTGCTGAATTGACGTGGAAATTCATACCCGTACTGAAATAAACGCAATAAGTTTTGCTTTACGGCGATTTAAAGGATTTTTACCAGTGAAGGGCTAAGGGCTAAGGGTTTGGGGTTACACACATACGTAGATGTACGTTCGTTGGCGCACAGACAAACCACAAATGTAACGATGGGAACCGATGAGCACTTCGGTGCGGAACCTCTAAGCAGCGATAGAGCGGGGAACAGGGGTTGAGATTACAGGACGTACTGGTACCATAGACACGAGGACAGCGAACAAGTGGTAGGGGGAAACTAAGGGGAAGTAGCAGGGTCGTGAAAAAATGTGGACATCCATACGGCGGCGAAAGGGGAACTGCGACGAGCAAGTTTGTGAAGGCAGAAGCTGACAATGAATATGAACAGGGCTTTCGGCGCTTCTCTCTGTCCCTGTCATCGCCTTTCACAGTAAGTGTGTTGAAAGCAAGAATACCTGTATACATGAGTACGAGAGTACCTTACTACATATCTGCAAAGAAAAATGTGTTGTTCATTACTGTTCGTATGGGTTGAAGCTGCAAACATGATGGTGACAAGCTTCACAAAAGTCGCGATTGTGATGGAAATAATGGGAAAAGAGTGACGTGGTGGCCTCCACTGCTTTTTCTTGTAAGAAATTTTTGAATATGGAAAAGAGTGACGTCGTCGAAATCATTCCCTGTAATAATAGCTCTTCAATATCAGTATGTCAATAACTCAATGTTGGATTACAATGAAATAGAACGACAAGTGAAAGGTATAGAAAAACGAAAATGGGAAACACGAACAGGGAAAAAAACATATACGATTGTTACTCAGAGAGTAAGGATTAAAGGCACCTGCATGACTAGCTACAGGCAATGGTAGTACTTGTTGCCTGTCAGCCTTTCACGCATTGCATTGGTTTATTAGGAGAGTTAGAACCCCTTTTTGGCTTTGAATTGTTAGTCGCTATTTTCTTAAGGATATCATGCATCGATGTTATTTTCCTTTGGACTTGGTCTGTCTGCGTAATCAATTACAGAAAGCGCTATAGAAACGTGGACAGCGAAAAAGGGGGGCTGTCGTTCAATTTGTAATCAAACGTTATTACAAAAAATTTACATCATCTAACCCTAAATAAAACCCTAAAACCCTAAACAAATACAATTAGTCGTAGTGCGCAGAATGCCTCAAATCTGAAATTATATGTAAGGTACTTACAATATTTTCAGCTGCAAAATTATGCAGATTTGTTTTAGAGGTCGTTCACAGACAGAAACTGACAAACTACGTTTACAGAGGTTCAAAGGAAAACAGCGACACGGACGGGGAGGGCACCTGCATGCTTCCAGCACGCCCGGTACTCGGTCATGTCATAGTCCAGTCCGATGGCCGCAAACGCCTCTGTGTAGCGAAGCGCCTCGGCCACACTTTCCCCCGTCACCTCCCGCAACAGCCACCCCACAACCCGTCAGAGCCCCGCCTTAGCGGCGATTGTGAGTGTCGTAAGAGCAAGAAATCGAGACGCGCACTGCGTACACACCTGCGCGAAATGCTCTGGGTCGCCGCCGTCCATCTTGAAGCCGTCCACCCCCATCTCCCTCAACTTCTCCAAGCCCTCCTTAAACCATCTACGCACACACACACACACACACACACACACACACACATAGTCAAACACACACACACACACACATACACACACACATACACACACACATAGTCAAACACACATACACACACATAGTCGAACACACACACACACATAGTCGAACACACACACACACACACATACACACACATAGTCGAACACACACACACACATACACACACACACACACACACACACACACACACACACACACACATAGAAATCCATGCATACACATACACACATAAGAAATTATCCATTCACAAATACCGACACTCGTGTTGATAAGACACACACGCATACACAGAGTTCTAGAACACTAATGAGCGATGTTGTATGATTATGGTTGAACACTCACATATGCTATAAACAAAGCCAAACCACAGACACACTCAAAGAAACACAAACAAACGCATTCTCTCACACAAAATTGCTGATAAGTACTCGCTAATACACGCCGCCAGGAATGGTGGGGGTCACGGGAGGAGGCAGAGAGGGGGGCAACAACAAGAGAAGGTCCCAATGCAGCGCAGTGCTCACTCACCTCACCGTGTGATGGCTCAGCACGTTGAGCAGAGCAGAGTAGCCATCCCACCACCGAGTGATGCCCACCTCGCCCTGACGACCACACCCGTCCGTCAGCAAAGCGTACCCACAGCCGCACCTCCCCTCCCCGTTCTATATTTTCCTCTATCTCCTCTCACTACTTTCCGTCACCGCCCTGTACTTCCATCCGTTCAACAGCTGAGGACACCGTGATGAGCACAGGACCTTTGAGTTTCGCAGCAGCAAGCCCTGCGACTCCAGCAGGCGGAAGGTGGTCGAGTCGGGGGAGACGAAGGGCACCAGCCACACCATCACTTTGAACCCCATACGGTGTAGCCTGGAAATCATATCTCTATACCGCCCAACAACAGAGCCATCCATGCCGCACCGTCAGCAATGTAGCCATGCATGACCAGGGGCAACACACCCACCGGGCATATGTCCAAATAAAAGGGGTAACACAGAGTAAAGCAGGGGGGTGCGTCATGTGCATGGTTATTGGGGGGGTTGCCTTGGCTGCGAGAACCTCAACCCATGGAACTCAAAGCTGCCGTAATGATCTGCCCAATTGCTGTCGATCATTAGCACCCCCGGCTGCATTCCGCTGACTTGCACCTGCCACCCTCGCCCCCCACGGTGCAAGCCAAATATTAGGGCCAATTTTAGGGTTTCGGACGGTTTGTCCTATTTCACGTCCGTCACTACTTCTCAGTTTACTCAGTGGGGAGAGAACGAGGAGGGGAGGGGGGAGGGGGACTCACTTTTGTGGCATACTCGAGGACCTTGAACTCGCTGGGCCAGTAGGTGCACTCTATCCAAAGGTTATACTGCGGACGGGAAAAGAGGTTCGGATTCGGAGCGCGGCCTGTCGACAAGAGGAACGGGCGCGCGCGCAGTGCAGTCGAAGGCGCCCAAATTCAGTCGACGGCGCTGAACCAACAGCGGTCTCGTGGTGCGACGGACCGAAGCGCGTGTTGGCTCGCTCTCGCCCTCGAGCCAGGGCGAGTGAGAATAAGAGGCGAGGGAAATAAAAATAATAAAGATGGGTTATACCGTTCGCTGGGAAGTGTCGAGCTGCCACGGCGTCGAAAGCACCCGCCAGCGTCCCGTGCCCCTCCCCGACATCAAACCCCACCCCAGGCACCCCTTTTCCCTCCCCGTTCTCGTCGCCATCGTCTTCATCGTCCGCCACGACGCACACCGCCCCGTCGTCGCGACAAACCACGCGCCGTGGCACGTCGAACCAAAGAAATCGCCCCTCGCTGGATACCAACACCGGGTTGCACTGGTTGCAGCGTAGCTCCGACAGATCCAACTGATGCGTTGCGGGTCGGACACTCATTCAGTTGCGCATGTCGACTGACTCCCCATCATCCATCGAGATAGGATCATCGAGGAGAAATTAGCGCGAATGTGATGTACAGTGGTTAAATGGTGACGTGTGAGAAGCGACTGTAAGTGTTTACACAGACAAGACGCACCTCCCATCTACTCCCGCCCCCCCTGACCACCCGCTGCTCCCATCCATACGGTTGCTCGATTCCCGCCTGAACGGGACCGCCCCACCACCACTCAGTCCTACCATCTGCGCAGTCGGGCGACGGCAGCAGCTCGTGAAGCTTACGGGCACTTGACGCCATTGCAGTACCCCGGTACCTCGCCGGCAAGCAACAACCCGCGGCGTCAGTCGTCTCTCCCGGGTCACTGCTGGCAGAATTAGGCACTGAAGGATATCAACATGTGATCCTGAACCCCCTTCCCCGTTCCTTCTCCGCCTCTCTCTCTCTCTCTCTCTCTCTCTCTCTCTCTCTCTCGCCGCCTTACGGAGTCCCGTTCATCTCGGTCATGCATTCCCCCCGACGTACAGGAACGGGTATCCGTACCTGACCATTGGGCCTCGTCATCATCGTTCAGCATCGATGCTGAACGATGATGACGATGATCATGACATTGTGATGATCATCACAGTCGACGCGTCACATTTACGACAAAGCAGGTAGAGGCTCTTTTTGCCAAAAGTGTAGATCTCTTACATTTTTTCACGCAAGGGTCCTATGGCCCAGTACATATACGCGGATTGAGGGAGTCGTGAGGGGGGATTGCGTGAGTTGTGCTCGCGCAAAAGCATGAAGGGGACGACTTTTGTGTGTCGGCGCGTCATATGTAGGGGTGGCGTTTGTCCGTGTTTTGACATACGTAATCTAGCGGTTAGAATTTGTAACGTTGTGGCAACGCCCGACTCTTCTCGCCCCCGATGGAATTAAACCCTCTATAATGCCAATATGAACATTCACATAGCATGTGGAGGCTCCGTTTGCCATGTTGTCGCCATTGGGCGGATTGATCGTAGGCTAGCCACCCCCCAATATCAGCTGGCCGAAGATGAACTAGTCTAATCGACATGCAAGGAGAGTATGGTCGATGTAATCCGGGACTACGCTCGACTCGGTTGACCAGCCGTTGAAGTACTTAATCTTCTGTAGCGTTACTTTGACGTTGTAGGCGGTTGTCGCGGAGCCTTTTCGTAGGGAGTGCGAAGTCGAGATGAAACCATCGGAAGAGCGCTCATGTAGCGTTGTCGTAACCTCGTGAAGCCAACATGTGAGCGTGTTAGTTGTACACCCGTCGTGCTTTTATGTCGAGTTAGTTGCCAAGCACGCTAATGTTAATTTTCCTCCCGAGATGGTTTGTCGAAGTGAATCGAAAAACAATAGCACTTGAACTACCTCGGTATGTACAATAGGCGGTAGGTGGCATAGTAGTTTAAACTATGTTGACACTCCGCGTTGTCCCTTCCTTGTGCGATGGTGTAGGCTAATCCCGTCGTTCGTTGAGGCGAAGGGGTCTTCGGTTAGGCAGATGCCGGACCCTCCTTTGCTCCTCGTTGCTCGCCCTGCAATGCTGAGAAGGGGCCATTGTAGGGTCGATGTATTTGTATTTAGTGACGTCATTGTTCTTGGGCATGTCCCCACGTACTTGATCTTGGGGAGGGGCGCGCCGGTGCATGAAGGGGCGAACGCATCCCCTTTGCACAGTTTGTGCGATGCCCACGTGAGGTCAGGTGGGGAGGCACGCGCCAACAATGGCGCACGGCTCACTCAGCAAGGCGAAGAGTGTCGTAGCCGCTAGCCAAGAGGTGATGTCTTCCGCAAGGGAAAGGCACCAACAAATTAGCATTTTCCTCTACTAATGTTACGCTCTCTGTACACGGCAGAAAATGGGCCATTCGAGTCAAATGGTCGACCACAATCATCACATTGTCGAAGCCATTGCCCAAATGCAAGTATATCAAGTAGTCAAGACCAACTGTGTGCCACGGTTTGGGTGGAGCATGTAATGGGTAAAGAGTCGTAGCCATTGTTGTTCAATCTTTGCTCGTCGACACACGACGTAGCGCTCACCCGAAAATCTTAGCATCTTGGCCAAGTCGTTTCCACCACAGTGTGGCGGTTAGCCTCTGAAAGCTAAACGCTAGCACAAATCTGTTCTAGTCTGTCTAGTTCTGTCGTTGCAAGATGGCAATTGATATTGTTGAGAGGCAAGTGATGAGAGATGTCTCACTGCTGTACTTGGGCAGTAGTTAGTGTTAGTGTTAAAAGGTTCTGTCACCTCCCTCTACTGCACTGGGCTTAAATAGGTTTCAGCCCAGACTAGTTACGCCTGCAAGCTTCACTTACGTGTCAGGCGCTAGTGCTGCTCAACCGTCGTCATCTGTCCTCGAGACGCGGCCTGCCTAGCATTGGGTTTCACGACGCGGCTCCTTCTGCATTGAAGAGCTCGTTCTGGCGCGTCATCTGGCTAGTTAGATTAATTATGCTTATCTGTACGTACCGGGAGGTACTGGTCGTACTGTAGCATCAGCACCATTACAATATTGCAGTAGCGACGTACCCACGAGTATACGTCCGTCCTGTGGAAAAGCACGAATTGGAATCCGTAACGAGTACATGTACAATGTCCTGCAATGTACTGTTGCAGGACTGTACTCGTCACACTCGTACCCTCCCCCTCTTGACAGATCAATGAGGCCGCCGCGAGGCAAACCTCCGTGGTTCTTGGCTCCTTTACTGAAGCAGTTACTGGGACTCAGGAATGCGCGCTGGGTGAGCGTGCATGAAATCAATGTACGCCTGAGTCTTGGCGAACTTGCGCCATTGGGGCGTCTCCAAGAATTCTTGTAACGCAGTTGTTCGATGCACCTCGTTCAAACGGTGCCAGACAGGTGGAATGTCGTCATCACTGAAGTGCGTCATGAAGAGCAAATATTTGCCTCGTCGTCCAGGTAGCGACTTGATGCACACAGCAGAGATGTGTGAGATGTCAAACTCCTCATCGTCTCCTTGAGGTACAGTTACTGGAACAGCTGGTCGTAGCGGAGCGGTAGAGCAGGGTCGTAGGTTGTTAACATGGAACACAGGATGTAAGCGTACTGTCGCTGGTAGTTTCAATCTGTAACTGTGTTTTCCAATCTGCTCCTCCACTGAAAAAGGGCCTAGCTGTCTATCCCTGAGTTTCCTGTTCGGTTGTCCTCGCAGAAAAAGATTTGCTGTGACGACTGACACCTTGTCTCCCTTAGCGAAGTGTGGCGCTGTAGACGGTTCTGTGCGTGCCTGCATCTCGTCCTTATGTAGCTGTAACACTGAGCGTACCAAGCTCTGTACTTCCTGTAACAATTTTAACCGTTCTG
The DNA here is from genome assembly GCA_026401115.1 of Tetraselmis chui. Taxonomy (NCBI): domain Eukaryota; kingdom Viridiplantae; phylum Chlorophyta; class Chlorodendrophyceae; order Chlorodendrales; family Chlorodendraceae; genus Tetraselmis; species Tetraselmis chui. The sequence continues at coordinate 56,332 of JAPMLY010001679.1, forward strand.
TTGCGTCTTGCGAAAAAGGAATCGATGGTCGCATGCTGAAGAGCAGGTCAGGAGGCTCCTCAGGAGAAAAACCAAAGTTAGCCTCGAACGGCGTGTGCTCAATTCCGAGTGCACGCGAAGCGTTGTACGCAAACTCCACTTGAGGTAAAAGTGTCGACCAGTTGGAGCCATCATAGCAACAGAAGCAACGAAGAAGCTGCTGAAACGTGTTGTTTACGCGCTCTGTCAGTCCATCTGTTTCTGGGTGTCGGCTGGTAGACATGTTCAGTCGCGTTCCAAGGCGTCTCCAAAGTGTCTGCCAGAAGGCACTGACAAATTTCGGGTCGCGGTCGCTGATTAGCACACGGGGCAGTCCATGTAAACGGTAGACTCCCTGTAAAAACAAAGTTGCAGTTTCTTCGGCAGTAATCGACTCTGTGCATGGCAGAAAATGGGCCATTCGAGTTAGATGGTCTACTACAATCAGCACACTGTTAAAGCCGTTGCTCTCAGGCAAGTGTGTCAGGTAGTCAAGACCAACTGTGTGCCACGGTCTGGGTGGAACAGGCAATGGGTAAAGAGTCGCGGCCATCTGCGGTCGAATCTTCGCTCGTCGGCACACGACGCAGCGTTCACAAAAATCTTTCACATCTTGGCGGATTCGTTTCCACCAGAATCTGTCGAGTGCTTTAGCAAGAGTGCTAGCAACTCCTCTGTGACCGGCTGACGAACTTTCGTGCAGCTCTGTGATCAATCTCAGTCGGAGCTCAGAGTTCTGTGGAATACAGAGGCGATTGAGACGCCAAAAGTACCCGTCTCTGGCTTCTATCCGGCTGTCTCTTGTCCACTCACCATCGTCCCCATAAAACGAATCTCGTGAGAACCCCTCGCGAATGAGATCAGCGAACTCAGGGCTCAGCTGCAACGCGTCAACAGTCAGTAAATTTAACTGTGCGTCTTCAAACAGCAGCTGGGACTTCCGTCGTAATTCTCGATCTGACGGAACCTCGCCATCCCAAAATAAGGGTACTGTGGCCTGAGGTACGAAGTCTGGACGCCGGCTTAACGGGTCAGCTTCGTTCAGAGCTCCCTTGCGATATGCAAGTGTCATCGAGCCCACAAACGGTTGCAAATCCCGCAGGTATCTTGCTTGCCGCTTGTTCAGCCTGTTGTTCGGTTGCCTGAGCAGATGTCGCAGTGTGTCGTGGTCTGTTACGACAAGGAACTTAGAACAGCCTTCAAGATAGCACCTCCAATGCTTGACAGCTTCGCATACAGCCAAAGCTTCTAAGTCGTACGCAGAGTAAGTGTTACCACGCTCAGCTGGATTCAGCTTACGCGCCCAGTAAGAGACTGGTTGAAGACCGCCTCCTTGGTCTTGCAACAGGACTGCTGCAATCCCCACTGTTGAAGCATCTGTAGCCACGGTGAACGTCGCGTCCGAGCTGACCTCCGGAAGGATCAGGCATGGCGCGGAAATGAGCCGTAACTTGAGAGTCTCGAAGGCTTCCAAACAGGCAGGCGTCAGCGTAACCTTCTGTGGCTGGGACTTCCGCAGTAAGTCCGTCAATGGAGCCGTAAGGTCGCTAAAATGGTGTGTAAATCTCGCATAGAAGTTGCAGAACTGTACGAAACTGCGAACCTCCTTCTGCGTCTTGGGCACTGGCCAGTCTGCAACGGCCTCGACTTTCTTTGTGGAAACCGAAATTTTCCCGGCTGACACAGTGTAGCCCAAATACTCCATTTCTTGCAATCCGAAGAAGCATTTCTTAAGGCGTAATTTCAGCCCTTCCTCCTTGAATCGTTGTAGCACTAGACGTAGGTGTTCCAGGTGCTCTTCCAGAGTTCGACTGTAGATACAGACGTCGTCCAGGTAGACTGTCACGAACTTATGTAAAAAGTCGCGAAGAATGTCGTTCATCATCCTCTGAAATGTAGCTGGTGCGTTGCACAGTCCAAACGGCATGGCGACCCATTCCATTAAGCCATCAGGGGTCTGAAAAGCCGTCTTGTGAACGTCTTGATCACGCACTCGAACTTGCCGGAATCCAGAAGCGAGGTCGAGGTGTGTGTAAAAATTCGCGTCCTTAAGTTCGTCCAGTGTGTCATCCACACGCGGTAGCGGGTAAGCATCTTTACGCGTAACCTCGTTAAGACCGCGGTAGTCAATGCACAGACGTAGCGAGCCATCAGCCTTTCGCACAAAAAGAATTGGCGAGCCGAATTCACTGTAGCTGGGTCGTATCAAACCAGCTTCCACCGCGTCTTTGAGCTGTCGATTAAGCTCAGCGCGTTCTGCGGGTGACAATCTGTTCAGACGTTGACGTCGCATCGGGCCAGTTGTTTCAATGGGGTGATCCCACTGTCGGCTTACTGGCGGAGAGTCAACAGGTTGCAGTAACTCCGGGAAGTCTTCAAAAAGTAAGGACCGGAAGTTGTCACGTTGTTCTGCTGTTAGTTCCTCTCCAGTGTGAAAGTCCGTTGATTGTTCGGCAGCTGACGTAAGTTCAATGACGTAAAAATCAGCATGACGTCCCCTGCTGCGGCGCGTCTTGCGCATGAGCTTCTGAACTTTCGTAGATGACAGTAGCAGACACTCAGGGCGTCGTTCCTCGAGTGTAGTCTCCACAGCTGTACCGTCCATCAGTGTAAAAATTCTGGTTGTACCAAATTGTAAAGAGGCCTGTTCGTCATCAAGCCATGGTAAACCGAGGATTAAATCAGCTGTACGTAAATCACGTAAGACGTAGAAAGTCCGTTGAAACTCGTGTCGAGCCAGCTCAAAAGTGACGTCACAGACTGTCGTAGAAGTCACTCGTTGTCCGTTAGCGAGTCGAACTGGAGTCTTATTTGCAGACTTCCGAGTTTGTAAAGCAAAGCGTCGTACAAAGTCCTCTGACACAAAGTCAAGCGTCGCTGCACAGTCCACTAATCCAGAAATGTGGTGTCCGCCATCAGGAGTTTTCACAGTCAGCTCAGTTCGAATTAACAGGCGAGCTTCCGTGAGGTCTGTCAGTAGTGCAGTAGCTGGTGAAGAAAATTGTTGCAGCGTAGCGATGGACTGTTCCGAATCGTCTGTTGGTACAGGTACCGAGTCGGGTTGATCAGGTGCTGTAGATTTCGGTGAGTCGTAAAAAGCACAATTTGCGTCGACTAACCATAGCTGGACAGGCCAAGGGGCTGGAGCAACCACCTCCTGTTGCGCTGGATTCTCCAGTGACTGACGTGTAAAAAGCTGTGTCCTTGCTGGGAATTCTTGATAAAGTTTCCAGTGTTTAGTCACCTGAGTAAATTTCGCCCACTTCGGTAGTACAAATACAGCCATCGTAGATGTCGGAGATGTTCGACGACAATCCTCAAAATGCTGCGCAATCTGCTCAGCTAACTCCCAGGGTGGGTTGATGAACACCCGTTCTCCTGTCAAATCTCGGTCTAGAATCGAGTCACTCGGCGAACAGTGAGGTAAGTCACCGTGCGAGTTTAGACCTTCATCATCAGCACATCCTTCCAACGTGAAGTTGAATCGTGCATGCAGAGGGTCAAAGACTGAGTCAACCAGTTTCCAATCAACTGAACGTCTGGTTACAGTTTTACGACTCTGTCTCTGCTTAGTCTGACGACGACGACCTGCTACTTGCGTTACAGGTGTCGCAACTGTAGTCGATGGAGATGCCGAAGGTGTATCGACGACCTCTGTCGCTAACAGTGTCTCAGAATGAACAGTAGATGTAGCCGGCTGCTCCAGTTCATTTGTAGAACAGCCTTGCCACCATCATTGCTTCTTAGGTTGCATCGGTGCCTTGCCTTTGAACTCCGGGCATTGGAACAAACGGTGTCCCTTCTTGTGGCACTTGAAGCAGAGTCCCTCGTCCATGTGTCGCTTGCGCTCCTCAGCTGTCATCGCGTTTGCAAGCGAATTAAAATCTTCGCGGCCGGATGTTTGACCACGTCCACCATTGTTGCCACCACGACCACCATTGTTACCACCTCCACGTCCACGTCCGCGGCCTCGTCCACGGCCACCTTTGTTACGTTTCCAGACGTTAGAGGCCTCCTCAAAAGGGTCTTCAAGGTTGCGCTTGCGAGAGGGCTGGGCAGATGGTCCAGCAGCAGACCTTGCATTGCCTAGTTCCGGCGAGTCTGTCACGACGTCATTCAGAAAGTTTTGTAATTCCACGAGCGTAATTCGGTAACCTTGTTGAGCTCGGTGTGATCTAGCCAGTCTCTGGAGGTCCACGTTTGCAAGGCCAGTAATGAAGCGTACACACTGTACCTCAGCTGTCAGGTCTTGACGAGAACGACGTAAGTAGTCGTTGTACTTCTTAGTGAACAACGCATAACTCATTGTGTTGCTCTGCGTAAAACTAAGCAAAGCGTTAATTGCGTCGTCCTGAACGTTCGGAAGAAACGTCGACTTGCGTATCTCCGCAACAAGCTCGTTGTACGTAGATGGAATTGGAGGCTGATTTTTCCGGTTCAACCACCACCCACCAAGGTGTCCAGAAAACTGTGAAGTAACCCAGAACACTGCATCGTACGATTTAGCCGCAATTCCAAGCATTATAAAACGCTGGGGCTGAGCTTCGAGCCAATCCTCTAGTACAGGTGGGTCTTGACCATTCTGGTATGGTGAAGTAATAGCAGCCTTACGCTGAGTCTCCGTAAGAGTCACAGATAGTCCTGCCAAGTTGTGGGTAGGCATCGGCATTCCCACTCGTAAATCCGTAGGCCCTACTCCAGTTAGTCGGTTGATGTGTCCAACAGTCAGCAGCCAGACAGAACCAGAGTCGACCGTCGTAAACCGGGGGTACATGTGGAACTGTCTCGGGATAGACGTGTCGTCATGCATGACTGGAACATGTTGTGTCATTGCTCGATAGAAAGATTCCCACTGAGTCACGTAACCAAAGTGAAGTAATTCACTCTTGTGCTTCTCAGCACGAAGTAACCCCTTCTGTGAGGGCGTAAGTGTCAGACCGTCAATGTTGATGGTTTCCGGGACGACGTAGGTGTCATCCGGATTAACTGTCGACTGTGCCAAAACAACCTGCTCGACCTGAGCAGGTGTACGTATGTTGTTCGTAGCAAACAGGACAGGAATAGACGCAGAGTACACGTAGACAAGCTGTTGTCCTTGAGGTAGCGTAACGTTAACAGGTTCACCACTCAACAGCGTCAAATCATCCGGTGTCAAAACAAGACCGGTCTCTTCGTGTAACTCGCGAATAGCAGCGTCGACAGGCTCTTCGTTAGGTAAGACAGAGCCAGCCGGGAACCAAGTTTTACCAGTACGAGGCTCACGCTGAAACACCAACTTTAAGTCTGACCGTTTAGTTCCTCCAACGTGAATTACTAACACCACGTAATGACCAGCTCCAAGAGAAGCCATCTCAACTCAATCAAACAACGTCGAGTAGATCAACGAGCGAACGAAAGCGTGCGTCGACCAAAGAGCTCCGAAACCAGTGTGGCGGTTAGCCTCTGAAAGCTAAACGCTAGCACAAATCTGTTCTAGTCTGTCTAGTTCTGTCGTTGCAAGATGGCAATTGATATTGTTGAGAGGCAAGTGATGAGAGATGTCTCACTGCTGTACCTGGGCAGTAGTTAGTGTAAGTGAACAAAGGAATTGTTAAAAGGTTCTGTCACCTCCCTCTACTGCACTGGGCTTAAATAGGTTTCAGCCCAGACTAGTTACGCCTGCAAGCTTCACTTACGTGTCAGGCGCTAGTGTTGCTCAACCGTCGTCATCTGTCCTCGAGACGCGGCCTGCCTAGCATTGGGTTTCACGACGCGGCTCCTTTTGCATTGAAGAGCTCGTTCTGGCGCGTCATCTGGCTAGTTAGATTAATTATGCTTATCTGTACGTACCGGGAGGTACTGGTCGTACTGTAGCATCAGCACCATTACAATATTGCAGTAGCGACGTACCCACGAGTATACGTCCGTCCTGTGGAAAAGCACGAATTGGAATCCGTAACGAGTACATGTACAATGTCCTGCAATGTACTGTTGCAGGACTGTACTCGTCACAACAGTCTATCGAGCACTTTAGCAAGAATTCTAGCAACTCATGAGTGACGAGTCGACGAGCTGTCGTGTAGCTGTGTGATCAATCTCAGTCGGAGCCTTGATATATAAAAACTCGTTGGGCGCGCGAATGCAACATCGCTTATTAATTGTCATGTCACTCATATACTAAGCCCCCTCGCTCGCGTGTTGGGCATGGCGCGCAAAGCTCGTTATGGCTCATCACCAACGTACGCCACCACATTGGCATGGCCCGGGGCGGTGCCAACGATCCCGCGGGCGCAACCAGCATCGCGCCGCACCGCGGCGCCACGGCGGACGCCAGAGCGGCTGCTGGTTAAACTTCAGCCAAAAGTACCCTGCCTACTGTATCATGTAGACGAGTAAGTCGAAGTCCATGAAACCCGTTGCCCGCATACACATGAGACATCGCTGTAATTTTTACGTCTTATATTGTACCTTCATAGCGCGGGTACTCACACCGGCTTGGAGCGTCAGATTCTTTGTATATCTGTGGGGTACCTCATTATATTAGGGTACAAAACTCAGCCAATTTGGCACATCATGAAATCTGCGAAAAATTCCGGTTTTAGGGTTCCTGGTTTTAGGGAAATCCCCATACCTGTACGGAAACCTGTGATTTTAGCCATGAAATAAAAATTACGCGGCCTGTACGTATTAGCGGTATATATATACATGTATTCTTTTAAAATTGGGGTACCAAAAACTCAGTCTGACGCGTATCTGGCGACAGGTACCTGCACCAAGGTACCTGATGCATAAATGATACAGGTGACGCACATCCTTTTCTTGCCGAAATGCAATAAAGTACCGAAACAATAGAGATCAGCGGAAGAAAAGTGATATATGATCGTCCGCGCGTACAGGTGACCTACATAAATACATATCGGATATGCTTTTTGGGGTTCAATAATAATGGAGCGGTGTGTGTCAAGCAGAGATGATGGTAAATGCGCGTGCAGCACCTCCGCCACACAAATACCACTTTCGACAGCCTGGACTCCAATCCCCAACTCGTCAAGAAACATGTGTTCCAGCGGGATCGGGATAGTCGGAGCATGGTCCGAGGAATGTCAAGCCTACGGTAGTAGCTCTAGCGATAGTTTGGGCGTCGAGCAGTAGGAGGTGCCCGCATCACGAGGGGCCGGCAGCTAATAACGGGGATAGCCCTGCAGACGAAGTGCTGCAGTTCGTTACAGGTACCGTACTTCAGACGTACTCAAGTAAAAGAGCCCTACTGATGCTGTATATGTGCCGCAGCCGGCCCGACATTAAGTACACCACCGTTCCCGAGCCGCCGTGCCTGTTGGCAGTTGCTCGTGGCACCGTACAGGATATACCTACAGTTCCTCGATTTAAGTAGGATTGTAAAGCGTGAGAACACTGGGTACGGCGTCCAGTGCGCTGGGCGGTAGAGAGGGCGGTGCTATGGGGAGCCAAGAGTACTTCGGGCTAAGTACGGGAGGTACCATTGGCCCATCCGAGCGCCGGCCACTCGCCAAGTATGTCGTTGCAGTGGCTATCGTCTGTGGCGGCTTGGCCGACCGGAGGGAGAGCTTCCAAAATTTGCTCACCGCAGTATGCGTAGTGATCTGTCTTGCTGGCCTTCTCTTGTCGGGCTGTATCGCGTTGCTCTCACACCGGCGCGCAGCAATTGCGCCCGGCCGTCGATCTCCAACCGCCCACGATGACCTATTCTGTCCGGACAAAAACTCTGCCTTGAAGCGCAACGGCTCAATAGTCCGTCGAAGGCAACGACAACGGCTTCACTGTGGCTGCGATCCTACGCATAATGCCAACGATCTCCACCCGAAGCGCTCGACTATGCAGTACGACACCGTCGGCAAAGACAATTGGAACAATGAGCAGGAAACAACGACGACTACGACGACAGCGCGAGCTCAAAACAAAATGCGGCAGACCCTTGGGTCATGGCATGCGGACAAAATTGGTTGCCGGAGTAGTAGCCGTAGGTCTTATGCACTGAAGGAAGCCGACACGGAACCCAGTAGCGACGACGAGATACTACACGTTGAGGACGACGCTGTTCAGCGCGCGGCGGTGCGCCGAATTCTTACGAGGGAGGGGTTTCGGGTGGTGGGGGTCGAGAGCGCGGAAGAGGCGTTTGAGTTTTTTCGAGAGAGGCACGCGACGGGCGGATCCGCTGCCTTTCCGAGCGTCGTTCTCATGGATGTCGGCTTACCTGGGGCTTCGGGCCTAGAGGCCGTGCGCACCCTTCGTCAAGCCTACCCAGATGCGGTGCTTCCGGTCATCATGATCACCGCGACGGACGACGAGGGCGTGCTGTGCGAGGCGCTAGGCGCGGGCTGTAGCGACTACACCGTAAAGCCACTGCTGCGGCAGTCCCTTCTCGCGCGGATACGAGTGCAGCTCCATGTCCGCGACGTGTGGCGGTTTCAAGTGGCGTCGCGCGAGAGCGAGGGACTGCTGAAACAAATCCTCCCGCAGTCCATCATCGCGCGCCTCCTGCGCGGCGAAAGCCGCATCTCGGACGCCTTACCCGAAGTGTCCGTTCTGTTTACCGAGATCGTGGATTTTGAGGGGCTGCAGTCGTCGTGCGGCGTGAAAGACACCATAAAGGTACTTAACCGCATGTTTCGTGCCTTCGACGACCTCACCGACCTTCACAGGGTCTTCAAGGTCGAGACGGTCGGCGACACGTACATGTGTGTGGCGGGTCACGAGAAAAACAACATTGACGACAACGCAAACCAAATTGAGCGCCTTGTCGCGCTCGCCAGAGACTTACTCAAAGCTAGCGCAAGAATACGCCTACCCAGTGGCGAGCCGCTGCAGCTTCGAGTTGGCATTCACACCGGGCCGGCCTATAGCGGGGTGGTGGGGCACAAGTGCCCGCGGTTTTGTTTCTTCGGAGACACCGTCAACACTGCGAGTCGAATGAAATCCACCAGCGAACCCGGCTGCGTCCAACTCAGCGACTCCTCCTACCAACGACTCGTCCACGAAAAAAAGCCGACAATCCCAGTATTAATGTGCAACACACCACACTCTCCCGCGCTCAATACTAGAGACAATAATAAGACCGGGCCACATGTCGTTGATGACGGTCCGCTGCTGCTGCCTGGGTTTCACACGCAGTGCATGGGGTACCGTCCAATCAAGGGCAAGGGGCTAATGAGGACGTGGATGTTGCACCCAGTACCGCAGCAGACCGTCGTCACCGCAGCGACCGCCGCCGCCTCGCCCTTCCTCGCGACGAGCCGAAGGGGAACTGCTAGTAGCTACATGTGAACTCGTTTTAATTTATCAGCCGATGATAGCAGTAGTGTGATATTCTGATATATATTATTAGTCTTTCATCAATAATTAATACTATATATACAAATTGCAAAATGAATCCCTTACTTCACGTCGGCTGACAAGTTGCTGCCCACTACCCAACAATACGGTGCTCCAAGAATAAGGTGTCCAGCAATATTAGGTGCGCAGTAAGTTGTGGCGTTTCCAATGAATCGGGCGTCGATTGCCGATGCCCAGCAACGAACTTTTAGTTAAATGAAGAAAAGGCAACATCACAACACGCGTCTCGATCACGCAGCTATTGTCTGGATCTACTTGTCAGCATTTCGACTCGTGCACCGTACTACTAGATCAATGTCACGCAGCCTATCCGTTCTGCGCCGCGGGCATCCCGATGATGCCAAGGTCCGCTATGGTGTGTACGCCCGGCGGGAGGGTCGAGAAATCCAGTGGACCGGCCGATACGGTGAGTTTGAAAACCGGCCGCCCACTCGCCAGCTTCCCGCCCATTTTCACCTGAACTTCCTGCCCCTCCTCCTTCACACCCGACGACGTCGACATCCTCCGACCACTATTATTACTCGCGCTCAGTCGACGCACAGAAAGCGGCGACCCCGTTATGCTGGTCTCTCTCGGACTGTCGCGAGCACTCTTGCGCCCACTCGACGCCCTCGACCCCCCCATCGTCTCGGACGAAACAACGCCCTTTATCGGCGGCAGTCGCACTCCCACCTCCTCCCATTGCTGCTCATCAGTATCATCCTCGGGCTCGTCACCGATAGTGTCAAGCGAAGTCGACGAGTGCCCCGCGCCTTGCGTCACTTGTTGATGACTGTTAAAGCGGCGCATCGTCGAAGTAGTAGCAGGTTTCTTGAAGCCGGCCTCCGACTCGGTAGGGCGACCCGCGTGAGTGGGCATACTCCAAATGCGGTTCAGTATGGCGGCTTGCTTGTCAGCCGCTGAAGGGTTGGTCGCGGCTTTGGGGAAGCGGCCAGCGACGGGTGCCGGATGTGGAGGTGGCGGGACGTTGAGCACAAACTGGGGAGGGAGGTTGCCGCGGCGGTCGAAGACGCGCTGCGCGTCTGTGTCGCTCCGACGACGGGCCATCATAGCAGCCGCCGACACGAGTGGCTTATCTACGCCGGCGTGCAGCTCCGACGTCGTGACGGGCGACACGCCGTGCTGCGTCATCTCCGCCGCCGCCATCTCCGCCGCGAGCGCAGGCGAGGCCGCGGCGGTGGCCTGTCGACACGCCTGCATCCTCTCTTGCCGCCAATGCGCGCGAAGCCGCGCGTAGTGCCGCACCGCTGCCTCCATTTTGCTGCCGAAGCGGCGCAGGTCGCGCGCGCTGATGGACAACACCTTGAGCGTCGCGCTCGTCGCGACCACCGTGGAGCCGTAGTATTGTGGGACCTAAAGGGAGGAGCAGGAAAAACATTTACTTAAAATGACGCAGGCATGCTTTCTGTGCGCCCGCATTCTGACAGCCCATGATGCTTTCGAAGTATTGGGCGTGGCAGTGAACTACACAATCCAGACAATTAACCAGACAGACGAAGAAAAGAAGATCAGATCAAAAAACGGAAAAAGGTTTAACGAACGAAAACATACAAACATGCAAGACGGTGGAACGAAATGCATAGACAAGTTCTGCGCGATATTCAATAAATATCAGTTTCTTATTGTGATTTCATAATTCAATGCGCTTTACGAGTAAAACCCTAAATAAGGAAAGAAAGAATGGTGAAAAAAGAATTTATTGAGAAATTCGACAAGCAAAGTGAGAATGAAGTCTTATTGCAGGAAAAAAATCAATTTCAATTTCGAATACATAAATTCAAAAAAATCCAAATAAATGCATAGATAGGTTTAGCCGCTAACATATGTGTGATACGAAAAAAATATCTTTGCGTATATTATAGTTTTGGGGTTTCATATTTCAATTCCTTGCTGCGTGTTGCAAAGCAGCGACGTGCTCCACTGACTTGCGTGACTTTGGGTTTAGGGTTGCGTGTTGGGTTGCTTGCAGTTAGCTTTAATTGTTATTATGAAGCCGAACGAAAACAATATGAGCATTCAAGATATTCCTACGATCATGATAATTGCATACGCATATCAACAAAAAGCAATTCTGCGGGCGCACCAAAAACTCCTCCCCATCCTCGTTGCAGCGAACGGCGGCGGTGGTCAGCCCGAGCACCTCCTCGCCAAACGCCTGCCCCTCCCCAATCACCGCTAGCGGCGCCATCCTCTGCAGCCCGCTCACCTCCGCCCCGCCATGCACCACAATACCGGCGCCGTTGAGGCCGCCCACGCCGCCCCAGCGCGCCACCAGTTCCCCCGGCGCGCGCCTACCGGGCCGCACCCCATCGAGCCGCACCGCACCGCGCATCTCGTGTGGGTTCATCGCGCGCACTTGTGCCGCTGACGGTGTCGCAGAGTCCTCATCGCCGCGCACGCGTTCTGCGGCACGATCGCTTAGCCTTCGCTTGGGCGCGCTCGCGAGCGTGGTGAGGTCCTCGCCGGCGTCGTACTTACCCAACACGCGCGCTTCGCCCTGCATTATCACAAACAATTGCTCCGCGGCCTCATCCTGACGCACGATCACCGCGCCGCGCTCGTACGTGGCGGAGCGCATGAAGACCGCCAGGCTCGAGAGGTGCTGGCGGGGCAGCGCCTTGAAGGGCTCCACCTGGCGCAGATCATCCACCGCACACCACTCGTCAGTGCCAGGAATGGCGCGTCGTCGATATGTATTATGAATCATATTAGAAAAACTTTAAAACATTTGTAAGTAAGATTTTAAAGACATTCAATCATTCTTCGGGTTTAGGGTTTTAGGGTTTTACATTAAAACAATTTGATAAATCATTTTTGCTGGGGGGCTAAAACTCCCGACTTCGTAAGCTCACCCTGAAATACAAATAATTTAGTTCCGCGGTTTGTACCCTAAACCTAATAATAATAATATAATCATATAATTTCATTAATTGTAAGGATGGGTCATCAGTGAAATTTAGATGGCAGTCACGCAACAGCTATTCAATTGCTCACATCAATGTTCTCCATTTCATCATAAAGATTAAGATACTCAATCAAATGGGGACAACATTTTCATTGAACACAAAGCAAATCAGTCAAACCTGTAATTCTTAAAAACTGTGCGCTGCAGCGCAATTTCTCAAGCACGTTCATTTACACACCGTTCGACCCTCGCCAGATTCCGTGTCACTATTTTGTACTCTGCCGTTCCAAACAAGATTGGGTATTCATTGCTGGCACTAGAGTGGTATTCAAATAATAGGCATCGCGAAAATAAAATCGCTTAAGAATTAGAATTCCCCGTTCGCATTTTTTTTTATTCCTTACCATAATTACGCACCATTTGTCGATAAAATCACCCAAAGCGTCAGAATAACTAATTGATTCGGTAGGTAAGTATGAACAAAATAATTTAGTTATTATACCGCGATACAATATCTCAACAGAATCCTAATATTTATCTACAATTTTGTTTCTAAAGTTTTGTTTCAGTTTGTTTCAGGTGGGAAAAAGAGGGGCCGTCTTACCTTGGCGACCTTTTGAAGCAGCTCCGAGAGTTGCTGGCTCATCAACATGTTCACCGTCTGATCGTAACACTCGCGGGTGACTCGGATGAGCTCGACGCCACGAAACTCAGCCGCCTCGCCCACCTCCTCGCGGCTCGGCACCAACACACTCGCGGTCCGCATCGCGGATCGCTGCAGCAGCGCGAGCTCCCCAAAACTGCTGCCCGGCGACAGCGTGCGCACGAGAGGGCCAAAGAAATCGGTGACGCCCTCGGCGAGCAGCCGTCGTACGGGTTTCCCGTCCGCGCCCACCCCCACCACCGGCACCTCGTCCCCCAAAAGCGCGTTCCGCGTGAGGGTGCGGCGGTGGCCGGGGTTGTGCTCCCGTTGCGCCCCCGTCAGGCTGCTCACCCCGCGTCCATCCTCCTCGTCGTAAAGGTCGGGATGGTCGCCGAGCGAGGTGGAGGACGCGACGGACATCGTCTCCAATGCAGAACCCGCCGAGCCCTGCCCCGACACATCCCAAGATGCCAGTTAATTGTGTGGTACCGTAGAGACACGTAGACATACTGACACACACTGTGTCGTTCCAGTAGAAAAACCGAACATCCCCTCTGTTTCGCTAAGGGTGCCGTTTTGTATGTCGGGGCGTGATATGGCGGCGTACCTGTGAGAAGCGGAGGGAGCGCAAGCTGCGGTTGTCGCCACCGCCCGCAAACCCGCGATCGCTGGCGCCTCGCTCGATCGTGTGGTTGATCGCCTCGTACAACTTGCGCGAGTTATTTACGCTAATCTTGCGCGGCGCGCCCCGCCGCATCATCGCCTTGCTCACCGTCCCCAACACGTCCTCCACGTTGGCGCGCCGACTGAGCTCGCCGAGCATGTGCGAGGTGAGGCCGCCGGGGTTACGCTTCGCGATGCGGTCCATCATGCGACGGTTAGGGTCGATCAAGTTGCGAGCTTTGACGGTGAAGTTGACCGCCAACCCCGCGCGCGCCCACCGCCTACGAGCCAACGGCGCGTTGCCGCCCCCCGCACCTCGCCCGTCAGGCTTTCCATCTACAAGCGGCAACCAACCCAGAGTCAAAATCACAGCGGCCCGGCCAAGGTGAGTAACGATTTCCATTTGGTCTCCGAACCAAAAATGCACACCACCATTTGTGCGTCGCAATGTCGTCGCAAAATTAATAAATTCGCGGCACTACACAGAACGACGCATCGACTTTTAAATAAACTCTCCATTTTTCAAATCTAAACACCAACAACGTTCGCATTAATTGATTTACGGAGCAAACTGCGAAAAATGACAGTTGTCAACGAGCGAGGCAATAAGTGGCTTTGTTACCTAAGACCAAGGCATTGCCGATTGTTGGAATGTGCTACAATAGTAGGGGAGAAATAACAATTGTAATCAACACAAAAAATCGGTCGTCATAATGGTTTATCGGGAGTTGGTGGAGAGGGGGGTGACCTGCTGTCGTGGCGGCTGCGGGGTCGGGGTCGGAGGGACGGGCCGCGGCGCCGTCTTGAGCGGGGGAGGTGGGCGCGGAGGTTTCCTCTTCGTTGAACCTCTTTGGGACCTCGATGACCACGCGGTGAGTGTTCTCAGAGTGCGTCGCCTTCATCATCGCCAGAGCCTCCTCCTCCGCCTTCCGGGCCTGCCGCAGCGAACGAAACACATCTTACAAGTCCTGTATTATAAAACGATAAAAATAATTTATGGTTGGGATTATTTTATAAGGGTGTTACCCTAAGCTGAGTTTAATTTTCATCAATATCGTCACAATTCACGATCGAAAGCCCATTGGTTTAAAGTTTAAAACATTTTAGGGCAAGTTGCACCTGCCGCAGCGAACGAAACACACCTTACAAATCCTTGCACAATCAAAAAAATCACACTATAAATGCCAAAAATAATTTATGGTTGGAACTGTTCCATTAGGGTTTTATCTTAGATGGGTTTAATTTCCATCAATATCGTCGCAATTCGTGATCGAGGGCCCATTGGTTTAAAGTTTAAAACACTTTCGTGCATGTTGTGCCAATCGCCAGGTGGCTCTGCCCCAAAGCACCAATCAGCTGTTGTTGCGTTCAACATAAGATGGAACGGCAGGAGATTCGACAAGAAAGCGGACAGAGTAAGGATTATGCCCTTTTGGGCTCTGACTCCATCATCAGAGTTGCCAGTGAAAGCTACTCATCAAAGCATCGAGTGACAAGCGAGCGCACCGTTAATTCGTGGCACAATTCAGCTCACCACTTTTTGAAATGATCAATCTACCCAACATGTCGCCCGAGGCTTCCATTTCATATGAATTGGGCTTGAAACCCTCTCAGAAAGCATACTCGTTTCCTTCAAACCCTTAAATGACCGTAATTTAGATGGGCAATCGCTGGAGATCGCCGGCCAGGGAAAGGTGCGTATGGATAGCGTGCCGTTGTTGTTAGAGGTCGGGATGGGCGGTGGGGTGGGTACTGACCGCCAGCGCTTGTTCGCGCCATTTGTTGACAGCCTTCGCAGCGCCCATCCCGAGAACGTTGCGATACACCCCAGCCTCGCGCAGCTTCTCCTCCTCCGCCGCCCTCTTCTCCGCCTCCTCCTCTTCCTTCCTTCGCCGTTCCTTATCGCGCTCCTCCACCGTCATCCACCGCCACTTGGCCGCCGCGATCGTCGCCAGCGGCGTCATCCCCTCCCCCGTCACCTCCTGCGCCGGCATCACCTTCCGCACACTCTCCATAAATTGATTCACCCAATAACTGCCGTTCCGCACCACTAGCCCCGCCCGGTCCGCCTCCTTGTCGTTTACCGCTATGATCGCGTCCTTCTCCACCGCAGACATTGCGTTCGCGCCGCGCGTGCGGCGGCTGCTCTTCACCGTCCCCGTATACCCCGTCGACAAGCGCGTCTGCTTCGTAAGTCGCGTCGCGGCAGTGACCGTCGTGTGCGCGTCGTCGTCGTCACCATCGTCGCTTTCCTCCAGGTCCAGTCGTTCTGGCTCCGGCTGCTGCCGTACCTCTACGCTACCCGACAGCAGGATGTACATGCAGTCGCCGCTGTCGCCCTCTTCGATTACCGTCGCGCCGTCGGGAGCACGACACCGCTCCATCCCCCCCGCCAACCTTCCGCACAACTCGGCCGGCAGCGCTTTGAAGGTGCCCAGCCCCTGTAGCAGCCGTGCCAGCAGCGCGGTGTCCTCGTCGCTGCGCAGCTCCGGGGCCCACTTCAACGGTCGCAGGCAGAGCGCCGCGAGTAACGACTGAACCGCCGTCGCTTGCGCGCCGCCGTATCCCGCCTGCGTCGACAGTTGACCGAAAGCAACGCGGTCGAGCAATAGACAGTGCACCCCGTCCCCGCCCTCCGCAACCACGCTGTGCCGACATGGTCTCCCGGGTTCCAATAGCCCCAACTCCCCAAACGCCTCCCCCGTCTCTACCAAACCCGCGCTCTCGCCCAAGTTAGCCGGGTCCGCGACGCCGCCAATCGCAATACCCGTACTCCTTGCCCCCGCGCCGTTGCCATCCACCGAACCCGTATCGCTATCGCCCTGAGACGCCCAGCTAGCCCGTCGATTCGACCGGAAGCTGTAATGCTTGGCCAGCTTGGGCGGCTGCTGACTCGGAGAGTCGAAGCCATCCTCCGTGACGGCTCGTGAGCTGGGCACCGACGAGAGCGGTACCAGCTGCGCGGCGTCCTGTTCGAAGAGTTGACAGTGTCCACTGAGCACGACGTACCTGTATACACGGCCCCGGCACAGTACGAAAAAGCGTGTCAGGATATATCGGCACGCGGTAGTAGAGCAAACGAGGAGGTCCAGTGGGAAGGAAGAGGGGGGTCTCACAGGTTGGTGTTGATCTGGCCTTGCAGTAGCACTGGCTCGCCGTCGGCGAAGTGGCGGTGGCGGAGGTGGAGGCACAGCGTGCGCGCCACTTCCGGGCTCAGCAGTGAAGTGCATCCGGGACAACCGCGGACGAACTGCGCCAGACTCGCAATTTGTGAGGGCGTCCGCTCCACAGGCCTGCCATCGTCCAGAAATCACAGAGTAATTCCCAATTTCGTCGTGGAAAATAACATTCTACGGATAGATTAAAGACGATTTAAATATTTCTTAAGAACTTGTATACATATTTGCATTTCGTGCAATGTTATGGACATCATTTCGCCAAACGAAAAGTGTTTCACTTTGCCGTTGCCTCACGTGATAGAGCTCTGTGCCGTTCAGAGGTTGCACAACATTGCCGCATCGTGTGGCACAAGACGAGCGCAGGTGGGGGCGCACGCACCTCTTCGCTAGAAGCTTGTATGCATCCTCCGGCGATAGTGGAGCGCCGACGTCCATGGTTCCGGTAGCTATCGCTAGTGGGCGCCGCACAGCTGCCTGTTATCGCCTCTGTAAAATGTCGCGTACTGCTTTTTCCAGCTGAATGCCTTCGAGCTGTCCTGTCGACTCCTTCCCGCGGTGTTTCAGAAACTGGAAGATAAGCAAATGCCACGACATCAGAAAACTTTTAAGGAAAATTCAGGCAGCACTCACGACGTGGCCAATAAATCTTCAACAAACGTGCCAAACTGCGAAGCGAGTATTGTCGGAAGTCGGTCGTCGCTGCTGTGTTATTAGTACACACGACGAAGTACAGTAGTACACACATGGGAACATGTGCCTAAATCTGGGCCGACCCGACCTGCTATGAACAGCGAATGCGTAACACGCTAAGAACACGAAATTGTCACTGTCTCCGGCCCTTGGATTCTCACGTCTCGATAGTCCCTCGCCCTTTGAAGCCGGACAGCGTGTCACCAATTAGCTCAGTCCGCCAGTCTGACACCGCGTGTCGACAAGAAACCCAGCAAGCCCCAGAACCCGGACGAGTCTCCAGCTAGGCCTGCTCACCCCCGAAGCATCCTGGGACCTTAGGCCTTAAGCCTGCCTGCCCAAGCACGTTCTTATTTCTCCCACGTTCCTATTTCTCCCACCAGCAACTCAAAATCAGAGTGGTGGGAGCTGCACAGCTGTAACACCGTTGTCTTGTCTACTCCTCCTCTCCGTCCTATAAAGAACAAACCCATATAGTGCAATAATACCTGTCGACCGACATGAATACTTACGTGTAGCGCTGTTTAGAAACAAATAAAAGACAAACCACCGTGGGATTAGGTTGGTAGTAATCAGTTCACGGTACCAAGTTGCCAATAATACTGTCGGGTTCCGGCGCATCGCCCACCATCAGACGACTGTTCCAAGAAGTTGTCGCGTGACGGGAATTTGAGATAAGTCTACCCCCCCCCTCCCCCCCACCCCCATCTACCCGCTCCCCCTTCGTGCTTACCGGGCGTCCCCTGCACAGCCTGGTGTGAAGGGGTTCTGTCTGGCTATATGCCCGCTTCCCCTAAATGACAGCCACACCCCGCGGCCTTTTACCATCTGCCCAACTGTCACAAGTCCCAAACCTTCCGCCGCCCGCAAACCCCGAAAGCAATGCAAAGCTACCAATACAGGAAGTGGTCCCACCTTCCGAAAATTATCAACGTTAGTGCCAGTGCCTTCCTGCCCTGTGAGGACTCGAGCTTCTGGAGTCGTTGCGCGGTTGCTTATTCTGCTGCCGGCAGTGAGTTCGGCAGTGATTTCCGTTCTATTGTGGCACTCGACACAGACACAACTACTGTGGCAGTTTGTCTAGTAGTACTTAAGGTGAGGTGGAGAGGCACCAGTCACTACATATAAATCCTTACAGGTACAGGTACAAGGTACAGGTACGGGTACACGTCATCCTTTGCGGCATTTAACCGTAAACTCGAGAAAAAATACTTGCTTAACTACTGACGGTACAACATCTACTCTGATGGTATTATTGTGCATATTTATTCTTACAAGAAAATGCAGCGGATATACCACCAAGCAAACAGATTAACACAGCATGCCACAGCATCAGCACTGCCCTCCTGCAAAACCTCGGGGAGATAGGAATCTAGCGTACCATGAAGAGCATCAGCAAGACGTTGCATGAACTCTCGCCGCACATCCCCCAAAAACCGCCGAAAAGGAACATAAGTAGTTCGACGAACGAAATGTTGCATACGGGCATATATGTCAGAGCGCAAAGAACGAGAGTCACTAGCACACATGCCATGAAAACGACGAGCTGCCACCAAAATAGCCAAGCGATCAACCAACTCAGCCGCCATAAGCGCCAACCGGTCCCCATCCTCCAGAGGAAAGGGATAGTAGTCATGGACCGACTAAACCGAAGGCGTGCCAAGCAACGCGGAGTGTGAGCTCCTAGTGCAAGACTGCCCGGGAGTGGGAGACGAGCACATATACGAGGAACATTGGTGTTCGTGCGAGCACTTGCAACCGCAACAACAAGATGACCGTGTGGAGCCATGAGATCTAACCAAACCACATCCCCATGACGATCCAGAGAAGCTACCGACCGAATACGGCGGACCTCCAACCGCAAGTCCCGCCCCTTAGTAGCCCCCGCTTCAAGCATGAACTCTTCAAGTACGTGGATAATCCGATCATGGAGCAGAATGACGTACCAAGAGCATGGGCACCGGGGGATGTGGTCCATAAGCATAGTAGTTGTGGACCACTCACCCGACATATAGGTGCCCGATACCGTCGACGAAGATCTAGACCCACGAGACTCTGAGGGAGCCTTATCGAACCGAAGGCACTTCCAAACATGAGAGGCGCGCTCCGCAGTGAGGCCAAGCACCCGGTGCGCTGCCATCGTAAACTGATGGCACTTAGAAACTGGATTCATGTGAAGCGAAAAAGAGAGCCAAAGCCCCGCGACCCGTTCCCGAAACCACCCTCATATAGTCCGGTGGGGAAGGTCTGCAAAATGCCAAGAGGTCAAGGTAGGCCCGGGCACGAAGAATGCGCGAATTGCCCCGTTGAATGTGGCCCCCGAAATCTCCCGAGCGAGTGAGAGCATCAAGAGTCGGAAGTTGTAGGCAAGTCAATTGGGTAGCAGGCGCCACCGCAATGTTAACCGGAGATACCACCAACTCGACATCGGGCCCAACATAATCGGAAAGGTCTTGATTATTGTGTTAGTCAACACCACGAGACCCGATTCCGAAAACCCGCCCATCGCGGCGATTGTGGAAGGTGGGGGTTCTTCTTGGGCCGTGACACGCCTACATACAATGATCGACCTCACCGGGCATCGAACCCGCGACCTTCCGCGTATTAGGCGTGCGCTTTACCGGCTCACCGAAAAAGCATAGATGACATATGTGGCCACATACCACATATGTACCAATCTACGACACTACCACGGCCCCCCCCCGGACCGCAGCCCGGCTCCGAAACCAATGTGGAAGGTGGGGGTTCTTCTTGGGCCGTGACACGCCTACATACAATGATCGACCTCACCGGGCATCGAACCCGCGACCTTCCGCGTATTAGGCGTGCGCTTTACCGGCTCACCGAAAAAGCATAGATGACATATGTGGCCACATACCACATATGTACCAATCTACGACACGATCGCATCATACGAACTGCGCAATTGGACCGCCCACGGTAATGTAGAAGTGCAACATTCAGTAGTTCCTGCCGGATAAGACCGTACATATGACCTAGCGACTCGGACTCGTAAGTAGTAATCATGTTGGCGAGGGTGGTAGTGAATGAAGCATAGTGAGCATGTTCGGCGTCGAGCTCGAGGGACGGTAAATTAAGTCCCCCAAACTCCGCCGGGAGGGACAGTTGGCGCTTAGCACAATTCTATTGATCGAGCGTTTGTACGTCTTGATAAACGCCCAAGATTCGGAAAACTGCAGTACGACCGGCCCTATCAGCAGCAGCAAGGTACGGTCGGCAGATATGAGGGGGGGAGGGTGCGGTGCAAAAGCCCATAGCGGCGCACCGCACATGTGATCATCAAACATAAAGCAGCATGTGTCCCTCCGAAGTCCGAAATAGCAAGGCAAACGAGCTTGTCCTAGAGAAGATGATGAGCCTCCACGGTGTCTTGCGACCAAGAATGAACATAGTGCTCTTTGTGAGATTCCGGAGGGCCATCTGTTATCAAGAAATCCATCGCCAAAGGGGCTCCTAGGTTACTAGTACCCGTAACAATGGGAACCATCGCCCGTATCACCTCAACAAGTTCAGGGGTTGTATCCGGGGGTTACATGCACGAAGCCTTTATTGGTTGAACCCTCGATCGGACTTTCCCCAACTACTCCGTAGCCGCCACAATCACAGTCGGGACGCATGGTGTTTAATCAAATACTTGCCATCGTCATAGAAGACTTGGACCGCCGATGAATCCTTCCACCTTTCCCCAATATTCCGGAGGGGGTGCTGATCGTCAAGTTGAACAAAAGCGGGCCAAAAGGATCTCCAAGTCGGACACCCGTACGAGACTGAACCGTGCCGTACAAGAGCGAAGCATTGTTGGGGTCGAAATAAAGCACTGTGGAGTCCCGTGAATATATTGTCTCAACCAACGGGATGATAAGGTGCAAGTCGGGATTATTGTACAACTATGCAAGGAAACTCCGGCGGGAAATAATGTCGAAGGCGTTTTCAAGGTCCAAGCTTAGTAGGCTGTAATCAAGAATGGTTGTAAGCCGATGCTAGTGGTATGAATGGCCCAATCGATACCAGCTTTGATGAAAACCGATCTTTGTACATGGCCGAGGTGGTCGGCCGCAACAATCGTTGTCCGTGCAATGGCGTGACCGTGAACTAACCGCGACATGACGTTGCCATCAGCAAGCGGCCGAACTTTAGGAGCCTTACCCCGAAGGCGAATGGCGTCACGGTCGACACACGTCTCTCGTGAAGAACCCACCCGGTCGCACTCGCCAGAAAATCTGCCGCAGCATCGGGAATGTTTACCGTCCAGTAGCGGTTAGCCCACTTACGCCATGCCGGAACATTTAAGTCACGGACATATTATAAGTGCCAACCATCAACATGGGGGGGTGATAGGCGAGCTGTTTTCTCAGGGCAAGGAGCATATACTCCTCCCATATTTGGAGGTCGCCACGGTCATCTAGATAAGTGAAGGGTGGGCGTGCCATGGGTAGCAGGGGGTCAGAGAGTCGCAGTCTAGGTGGGGAGTACTAAGCGGAGGATGCAAACGCTGAAGAGCAGCAAGAGCCGCGTCCGCGTCCTCCACCATGTCGAAGTCGGCTCCGTCGAGGGCCATACGGGCCCGACGCATTTGACCAACTTCCACTAGCTCATGGGGTCGACGGAAGGCAGCACAACGTCGGAGGTCACCTTCAGAGAGGTGAGTCGGTGGGGGAAGTGCTCCCGTTGAGTGGGTTGTGCCCGGCGACGACGAGAGCCCCCCCACCCCGGGCCCGACCACCCGAGCGTTTAGGCACAAAAGCCCCCGGGCACGCACGGGCAAGCTCACCTCCATCTCGAATATCACGTAGAAGGGTGTCGATGCCCGTGAGCCCGTCCTTTCCGGACGTAGAAAACCAAAGACGGACTCGACGTTGGACGAGGGAGCGGATGCGAGCACCGACCGTAGCCGGAAACGAACGGAGGAGGAGGCCGCCAAAGAGGTGAACTGCTAAAAAAGCTCCGGCGGCTCGAGAGTCAGTTGAGGAAAGGGAGGTCGCATATTCGAGGGTGTCTTGTAGAGCAGAACATAGGTCATCTCTCGCTGTCGCACAGCCCCCCTGGGCCGCAATGACATGTCTAAGTTGCTATAGACAAGCGACATGATCATTGTCAGAGCATCAAGAGCACCATTTCTACTTTGCTAGTGGACCGTGGTTCATTGCGTTCGGAAAGCTATGTCCGCATGAATAAAGTGTGGCGGTTAAAAGGTTCTGTCACCTCCCTCTACTGCACTGGGCTTAAATAGGTTTCAGCCCAGACTGGTTACGCCTGCAAGCTATGCTTACGTGTCAGGCGTTAGTGCTGTTCAACCGTCGTCATCTGCCTCGAGACGCGGCCTGCCTAGCATTGGGTTTCACGACGCGGCTCCTTCTGCATTGGAGAGCTCGTTCTGGCGCGTCATCTGGCTAGTTAGATTAATTATGCATATCTGTACGTACCGGGAGGTACTGGTCGTACTGTAGCATCAGCACCATTACAATATTGCAGTAGCGACGTACCCACGAGTATACGTCCGTCCTGTGGAAAAGCACGAATTGGAATTCGTAACGAGTACCTGTACAATGTCCTGCAATGTACTGTTGCAGGACTGTACTCGTCACACTCGTACCCTCCCCCTCTTGACAGATCAATGAGGTCGCCGCGAGGCAGACCTCCGTGGTTCTTGGCTCCTTTACTGAAGCAATTACTGGGACTCAGGAATGCGCGCTGGGTGAGCGTGCATAAAATCAATGTACGCCTGAGTCTTGGCGAACTTGCGCCATTGGGGCGTCTCCAAGAATTCTTGTAACGCAACTGTTCGATGCACCTCGTTCAATCGGTGCCAGACAGGTGGAATGTCGTCATCACTGAAATGCGTCATGAAGAGCAAATATTTGCCTCGTCGCCCAGGTAGCGACTTGATGCACACAGCAGAGATGTGTGAGATGTCAAACTCCTCGTCGTCTCCTTCAGGGACAGTCACCGGGACAGCTGGCCGTAGCAGAGCGGTAGAGCAGGGTCTTAAGTTGTTAACGTGGAACACAGGATGTAAGCGTACTGTCGCTGGAAGTTTTAATCTGTAACTGTGTTTCCCAATCTGCTCCTCCACTGAAAAAGGGCCAAGCTGTCTGTCTCTGAGTTTCCTGTTCGGCTGTCCTCGCAGAAAAAGATTTGCTGTGACGACTGACACCTTGTCTCCCTTAGCGAAGTGTGGCGCTGTAGACGGTTCTGTGCGCGCTTGCATCTCGTTCTTGTGTAGTTGTAACACTGAGCGTACCAAGCTGTGTACTTCCTGTAACAATCTCAACCGTTCTGTTGCGTCTTGCGAAAAAGGAATCGATGGTCGCATGCTGAAGAGCAGGTCAGGAGGCTCCTCAGGAGAAAAACCAAAGTTAGCCTCGAACGGCGTGTGCTCAATTCCAAGTGCACGCGAAGCGTTGTACGCAAACTCCACTTGCGGTAAAAGTGTCGACCAGTTGGAGCCATCATAGCAACAGAAGCAACGAAGAAGCTGCTGAAACGTGCTGTTCACGCGTTCTGTCAGTCCGTCTGTTTCTGGGTGTCGGCTGGTAGACATGTTTAGTCGCGTTCCAAGGCGTCTCCACAATGTCTGCCAGAAGGCGCTGACAAATTTCGGGTCGCGGTCACTGATCAGCACTCGGGGCAGTCCATGTAAACGGTAGACTCCCTGTAAAAACAAAGTTGCAGTTTCTTCGGCAGTAATCGACTCTGTGCATGGCAGAAAATGGGCCATTCGAGTTAGATGGTCTACTACAATCAGCACACTGTTAAAGCCGTTGCTCTCAGGCAAGTGTGTCAGGTAGTCAAGACCAACTGTGTGCCACGGTCTGGGTGGAACAGGTAACGGGTAAAGAGTCGCGGCCATCTGAGGTCGAATCTTCGCTCGTCGGCACACGACGCAGCGTTCACAAAAATCTTTCACATCTTGGCGGATTCGTTTCCACCAGAATCTGTCGAGTGCTTTAGCAAGAGTGCTAGCAACTCCTCTGTGACCGGCTGACGAACTTTCGTGCAGCTCTGCGATCAATTTCAGTCGGAGCTCAGAGTTCTGTGGAATACAGAGGCGATTGAGACGCCAAAAGTACCCGTCTCTGGCTTCTATCCGGCTGTCTCTTGTCCACTCACCATCGTCCCCATAAAACGAATCTCGTGAGAACCCCTCGCGAATGAGATCAGCGAACTCAGGGCTCAGCTGCAACGCGTCAACAGTCAGTGAATTTAACTGTGCGTCTTCAAACAGCAGCTGGGACTTCCGTCGTAATTCTCGATCTGACGGAACCTCGCCATCCCAAAATAAGGGTACTGTGGCCTGAGGTACGAAGTCTGGTCGCCGGCTTAACGGGTCAGCTTCGTTCAGAGCTCCCTTGCGATATGCAAGTGTCATCGAGCCCACAAACGGTTGCAAATCCCGCAGGTATCTTGCTTGCCGCTTGTTCAGCCTGTTGTTCGGTTGCCTGAGCAGGTGCCGCAGTGTGTCGTGGTCTGTTACGACAAGGAACTTAGAACAGCCTTCAAGATAGCACCTCCAATGCTTGACAGCTTCGCATACGGCCAAAGCTTCTAAGTCGTACGCAGAGTAAGTGTTACCACGCTCAGCTGGATTCAGCTTACGCGCCCAGTAAGAGACTGGTTGAAGACCGCCTCCTTGGTCTTGCAACAGGACTGCTGCAATCCCCACTGTGGAAGCATCTGTAGCTACGGTGAACGTCGCGTCCGAGCCGACCTCCGGAAGGATCAGGCATGGCGCGGAAATGAGCCGTAACTTGAGAGTCTCGAAGGCTTCCAAACAGGCAGGCGTCAGCGTAACCTTCTGTGGCTGGGACTTCCGCAGTAAGTCCGTCAATGGAGCCGTAAGGTCGCTAAAATGGTGTATGAATCTCGCATAGAAGTTGCAGAACTGTACGAAACTGCGAACCTCCTTCTGCGTCTTGGGCACTGGCCAGTCTGCAACGGCCTCGACTTTCTTTGTGGAAACCGAAATTTTTCCGGCTGACACAGTGTAGCCCAGATACTCCATTTCTTGCAATCCGAAGAAGCATTTCTTAAGGCGCAATTTCAGCCCTTCCTCCTTGAATCGCTGTAGCACTAGACGCAGGTGCTCCAGGTGCTCTTCCAGAGTTCGACTGTAGATACAGACGTCATCCAGGTAGACTGTCACGAACTTATGTAAAAAGTCGCGAAGTATGTCGTTCATCATCCTCTGAAATGTAGCTGGTGCATTACACAGGCCAAACGGCATGGCGACCCATTCCATTAAGCCATCAGGGGTCTGAAAAGCCGTCTTGTGAACGTCCTGATCACGCACTCGAACTTGCCAGAATCCAGAAGCGAGGTCGAGGTGTGTGTAAAAGTTCGCGTCCTTAAGTTCGTCCAGTGTGTCGTCCACACGCGGTAGCGGGTAAGCATCTTTACGCGTAACCTCGTTAAGACCGCGGTAGTCAATGCAAAGACGTAGCGAGCCATCAGCTTTTCGCACAAAAAGAATTGGCGAGCCGAATTCACTGTAGCTGGGGCGTATCAACCCAGCTTCCACTGCGTCTTTAAGCTGTCGATTAAGCTCAGCGCGCTCTGCGGGTGACAATCTGTTCAGACGTTGACGTCGCATCGGGCCAATTGTTTCAATGGGATGATCCCACTGTCGGCTTACAGGTGGAGAGTCGACAGGTCGCAGTAACTCCGGGAAGTCATCAAAGAGTAAAGACCGGAAGTTATCACGTTGTTCTGCTGTTAGTTCCTCTCCAGTGTGAAAGTCTGTCGTTTGTTCAGCGACTGACGTAAGTTCAATGACGTAAAAATCAGCATGACGTCCTCTGCTGCGGCGCGTCTTGCGCATGAGCTTCTGAACTTTCGTAGACGACAGGAGTAGACACTCAGGGCGTCGTTCCTCGAGTGTAGTCTCCACAGCTGTGCCGTCCATTAGTGTAAAAATTCTGGTTGTACCAAATTGTAAAGAGGCCTGTTCGTCATCAAGCCATGGTAAACCCAGGATTAAATCAGCTGTGCGTAAATCACGTAAGACATAAAAAGTCCGGTGAAACTCGTGTCGAGCCAGCTCAAAAGTGACGTCGCAGACTGTCGTAGAAGTCACTCGTTGTCCATTAGCGAGTCGAACTGGGGTTTTACTGGCAGACTTCCGAGTCTGTAAAGCAAAGCGTCGTACAAAGTCCTCTGACACAAAATCAAGTGTCGCAGCACAGTCCACTAATCCAGAAATGTGGTGTCCGCCATCAGGAGTTTTCACAGTCAGCTCAGTTCGAATTAACGGGCGAGCTTCCGTGAGGTCAGTCAGTAGGGCTGTAGCTGTCGAAGAAAATTGTCGCAGCGTAGCGATGGACTGTTCCGAGTCGTCTGTTGGTACAGGTACCGAGTCGGGTTGATCAGGTGCTGTAGGTTCTGGTGAGTCGTTAAACGCACAATCTGCGTCGACTAACCACAGCTGTACAGGCCAAGGGGCTGGAGCAACCACCTCCTGTTGCGCTGGATTCTCCAGTGACTGACGTGTAAAAAGCTGTGTCCTTGCTGGGAATTCTTGATAGAGTTTCCAGTGCTTAGTCACCTGAGTAAATTTCGCCCACTTCGGTAGTACAAATACAGCCATCGTAGATGTCGGAGATGTTCGACGACAATCCTCAAAATGCTGCGCAATCTGCTCAGCTAACTCCCAGGGTGGGTTGATGAACACCCTCTCTCCTGTTAAGTCTCTGTCTAGAATCGAGTCACTCGGCGAACAGTGAGGTAAGTCACCGTGCGAGTTAAGACCTTCATCATCAGCACATCCTTCCAACGTGAAGTTGAATCGTGCATGCAGAGGGTCAAAGACTGAGTCAACCAGTTTCCAATCAACTGAACGTCTGGTTACAGGTTTACGACTCTGTCTCTGCTTAGTCTGACGACGACGACCTGCTACTTGCGTTACAGGTGTCGCAACTGTAGTCGATGGAGATGCCGAAGAGTTTATCGACGACCTCTGTCGCTAACAGTGTCTCAGAATGAACAGTAGATGTAGCCGGCTGCTCCAGTTCATTTGTAGAACAGCCTTGCCACCATCATTGCTTCTTAGGTTGCATTGGTGCCTTGCCTTTGAACTCCGGGCATTGGAACAAACGGTGTCCCTTCTTGTGGCACTTGAAGCAAAGTCCTTCGTCCATGTGTCGCTTACGCTCCTCAGCTGTCATTGCATTTGCGATTGAATTAAAATCTTCGCGACCGGATGGTTGACCACGTCCACCATTGTTGCCACCACGACCACCATTGTTACCACCTCCACGTCCACGTCCGCGGCCTCGTCCTCGGCCACCCTTGTTACGTTTCCAGACGTTAGAGGCTTCCTCAAAAGGGTCTTCAAGGTTGCGCTTGCGAGAGGATTGGGTAGATGGTCCAGCAGCAGACCTTGCAGTGCCTAATTCCGGCGAGTCTGTCACGACGTCATTCAGAAAGTTTTGTAGCTCCGCGAGCGTAATCTGGTAACCTAGTTGCGCTCGGTGTGATCTAGCCAGTCTCTGGAGGTCCACGTTTGCAAGACCAGTAATGAAGCGTACACACTGTACCTCCGCTGTCAGGTCTTGACGAGAACGGCGTAAGTAGTCGTTGTACTTCTTAGTAAAAAGCGCGTAACTCATCGTGTTGCTCTGTGTAAAACTTAGCAAAGCTTTAATTGCGTCATCCTGAATGTTCGGAAGAAACGTAGACTTGCGTATCTCCGCAACAAGCTCGTTGTACGTAGATGGAATTGGAGGACGATTTTTCCGGTTCAACCACCATCCACCAAGGAGTCCAGAAAACTGTGAAGTAACCCAGAACACTGCATCGTACGAGTCAGCTGCAATCCCAAGCATTACAAAACGCTGAGGCTGAGCTTCGAGCCAATCCTCCAGTACAGGTGGGTCTTGACCATTCTGGTACGGTGAAGTAATGGCAGCCTTACGCTGAGTCTCCGTAAGAGTCACTGATAGTCCTGCCAAGTTGTGGGTAGGCATCGGCTTTCCCACTCGTAAATCTGTAGGTCCCACTCCAGTCAGTCGGTTGATGTGTCCAACAATCAGCAGCCAGACAGAACCAGAGTCGACCGTTGTAAACCGGGGGTACATGTGGAGCTGTCTCGGGATAGACGTGTCTTCATGCATGACTGGAACATGTTGTGTCATTGCTCGATAGAAAGATTCCCACTGAGTCACGTAACCAAAGTGAAGTAAATCACTCTTGTGCTTCTCAGCACGAAGTAACCCAGTCTGTGCAGGCGTAAGTGTTAGACCGTCAGTGTTGATGATTTCCGGGACGACGTAAGTGCCATCCGGATTAACTGTCGACTGTTCCAAAACAACCTGCTCGACCTGAGCAGGTGTACGTAAGTTGCTCGTAGCAAACAGGACAGGAATAGACGCAGAGTACACGGAAACAAGCTGTCGTCCTTGAGGTAGCGTAACGTTCACAGGTTCACCACTCAACAGCGTTAAATCATCCGGTGTCAAAACAAGACCGGTCTCCTCGTGTAATTCGCGAATAGCAGCGTCGACAGGCTCTTCGTTGGGTAAGACAGTGCCAGCAGGGAACCAAGTTCTACCAGTACGAGGCTCACGCTGAAACACCAACTTCAAATCCGACCGTTTAGTTCCTCCAACGTGAATTACCAACACCACGTAATGACCAGGTCCAAGAGAAGCCATCTCAACTCAATCAAACAACGTCGAGCAGTTCAATAAGCGAACGAAAGCGTGCGTCGACCAAAGAGCTCCGAAACCAGTGTGGCGGTTAAAAGGTTCTGTCACCTCCCTCTACTGCACTGGGCTTAAATAGGTTTCAGCCCAGACTGGTTACGCCTGCAAGCTATGCTTACGTGTCAGGCGTTAGTGCTGTTCAACCGTCGTCATCTGCCTCGAGACGCGGCCTGCCTAGCATTGGGTTTCACGACGCGGCTCCTTCTGCATTGGAGAGCTCGTTCTGGCGCGTCATCTGGCTAGTTAGATTAATTATGCATATCTGTACGTACCGGGAGGTACTGGTCGTACTGTAGCATCAGCACCATTACAATATTGCAGTAGCGACGTACCCACGAGTATACGTCCGTCCTGTGGAAAAGCACGAATTGGAATTCGTAACGAGTACCTGTACAATGTCCTGCAATGTACTGTTGCAGGACTGTACTCGTCACAAAAGAGTTTGTTGATGCGATGGTTACAAGTGCTCGCACGAACACCAATGTCCCTCGTATAGGTGCTCGTCTCCCACTCCCTGGCAGTCTTGCATTAAGAGCTGAGAATGGCAAACTTGAGGCGGACCTCCGCACTTCCGCTTTGCTTGGCGCGCCTTCGGTTCAATCGATCCATGACTAATATCCCTTCGCTGTGGAGGATGGGGGCCGGTTGGCGTCTATGGCGGCTGAGTTGGTTGATCGCATGGATATTTTGGTCGCATGGCTATTCCGACTGTTCGTCGCTTCCCTGTGATGGGTGCTGCTGACTCTTGCTCTTTGCCCTCTGGCAAATATGCCCGTATGCAACATTTCGTTCGTCGAACTACTTATATTCCATTTCGGCATCTTTTGGGGAATGTGCGGCGAGAATTCATGCAACATCTTTTTGCTACTCTTCATGGTACTCTGGGCACCTATCTCCGCGACGCTTTGCAAGAGGGCAGTGCGGACGTTGTGGTATGCCTTCTTGTTCCTCGGGCTTGGGCTTTTTCCTCTTTTCTTCTTTTTGCTTGGTGGCCTCCACTGCTTTTTCTTGTAAGAATTTGATAATAATAAGGAGTTTGTTCGCCGGTCTACTTCTCCTTTCCGCTGGTTATTGGGTGATGATGTGCGTCGTGAGTTCATTCAACGCTTTTCCGTGGTTCTTCATGGCGCCTTGGGATCCTATCTTCGTGATGCTTTGCAGGAGGGCAGCACTAAGGCTCTTGCGTGCCTTCCAGTCCCCCGGGGTTAAACTTGTGGAGGTCTTTCTATGTTCATTTGCTTGGTGGTTCTGATATAGCTTTCTCTTGCAAAGAGTGCCCAAAATTATTATTCCGTCATCGAAAATAAGTAGCAGCTTTCCCGTCTTTAGTACGGGTACAGTATCGATACTCTTACCGGTTCGACCCATGTCGATATGGGTCGATGATGATTCCCTCTAGGGATAGCTTCATATTCCCTCTAGGGATAGCTTCATATCAAAAAATCCGACGCGGCATGCCGACGTACCGAAACGTACCAAAACGTACCAAAACGTACCGAAACGTACCGAAACGTACCAAATGTACCGGCAGAAAATTTCGTGCATTGCTCGTCATATCTTCGGCTACTAACTGTCTGTTATTCGGAACGTTTTTCCGCATTTTCAGGGATAAGAAACGTGTTGGCTTTGATATAATAAAATAATAGCCGATCGATATTTCCAATTCAGTAGTAGAAGAAATACTTACTTACATTACTTTTGTAGAAATCTGTCTCTCCCTCTCCTTCTTATGTGCTTGTGTTCCATTCTTCTTTACTGGTTGACACTTTCTTTGGAAACAAAAAAATGAATCCAAATACTATTATTTGTGACTAATATAACTTATAAAATAATCATACAGAAATACTTACTTACATTACTTACTTATGCACAAATATCTCTCTCCCTCTCCTGCTTATGTGCTTGTGTTCCTTTCTGCTTTACTGGTTGATACTTTCTTTGGAAACAAATAATAAATCCAAATA
>JAPMLY010001680.1:0-90979 GCA_026401115.1 Tetraselmis chui
ACGCGCAAACTCACCTTTCGCCTTCCCCTCACACCCGACCACATAAAAGTATACCAATCCAGCACCCCCGACCTCATCAACCAAACGGCAACCCTCCACGCAGAAATTCTCAACACCTCATACACCTCGGCCACCCCCGACACCCTCGACACCCTCGCCTCACAATTCACCACACTCCTCTCCCAACACATGGACCACGCAGCCACAGTTTGGCCCCTCCTCCCCGACAAAAAACCCCGCCCACCCCAAGCGTCCCTTGACCCCACTTGGCTCACAAATAAAACACGCACTCAAATACTCAAACTCCGTAAATGCAGCAAAAACAACGGCCCCCTTCCCATCGCCCAAGCCCTATTAAACACAACGGAATATCTCTCCCCTGACGCCATCAAACAACAGTGCCAAGCACGCATCCGCCAGCTCCTTCACGACACCACCACGAATAAAATAAAGAAAATAAAAACTCGAGCCAATGTGGCCTACGACACCTGCCCCAAACTCTCCCACCGCCGATTGAAAATTAAAAGCGGCCTCCTACCCCCCGCCGGCACCACCTCCACCCTCCACCGCATTACCAAACCCGATAAAACCACCGCATCCTCTCCCTCCGCCGTCATCGACGCGGTACACTCTCACTTCGCTAGCGAACTCGGCTGCGCCACCCCACCCGAACTACCCACCCCCCCATGGGAACTCCCTAACAACCCCGACAACTTTACCATCGAACCCCGCGGAGACCCCTCTCTCACCCTTGCCGACATGATTACCCGCGACACTTTCGATAAAACCCTCAACTCCCTAGGCACCGGCAAAGCCCCCGGCCCCGACGGTATCCCCAATGAAATAATCAAATTCCTACCCCCGGCGACCCGCTCCGCCCTCTTCTCTCTCCTCTCCCTCCTAGCACACAAATCCTACACTCCTCCTGATTGGTGCCACAGCACAACATGCCTCCTACATAAAAAAGGCGACCCCTCCCTCCTCGATAACTACCGCCCTATCGCCCTCATGAACAACCTCCTTAAACTATGGACAGCACTAATCAAAGATGCAGGCTCGAAGTACGCCGAAACCCATGGCATTCTCAGCGACCAACAAGACGGATTCCGACAACACCGCAGTATCCACGACGCCCTCTCCTCCCTCATTATGACGATGGAGGACGCGAAACTCCACAGCAAAGACATCTACGTCATGTACGCGGACTTCAAAGGCGCCTTCAACGCCGCGGACCACCGAATCATGTTCAAACACATGCGTCAACTCGGTATGCCTCCCACCTTTGTCGATACATGCGAACAACTATACGGGGTCTCAACCACATCATATATCACTCCTCACGGCCCCACCCCTTCCATCGACATCAATCGAGGAACCCTCCAGGGCGACACCCTCTCCCCCTTCCTATTCACCCTCTTCCTTGAACCGTTCCTTCGCTGGCTCACGGTGGGAAGCCGGGGCTACCGCCCAGGCCCCCCCACCACTAACGTTGACCCCACAGAACCCACAGCCACATACCCAGGACACGGCTTCGCCGACGACCTCAGCCTCGCTACGGGCTCGACCCCCAACATGACCATCCAGCTCAGAAAACTCTCCCTCTTCAGCGCCTACACCGGTATGACGGTCAACATCCGCAAATGCTGCATCACCGGCGCCCTCTGGCGTACAGGCAACGCCCTCACCCGCGCCAACACTACCCTCCTCGCATCCCGCCTGCAAACACAGTTCATCTCCCTAAACTCCACCCCGGCCCCCATCCCCTCCATTGGCCCCAGGGACACATACCGCGTCCTAGGGGTAGAACTAAACACCTCCCTCACCTTCACCAGACATTGGCACGAACTCAAACGTACCACTGCATCCCTCATCACCGCCCTTTCCACCTCCCCACTAACTCAATCCCGCAGAATCAGAGTCATCCGTGGCCTCCTCATCGGAAAACATTTTACCCTCCAGCTCGGCCTCTTCACGGACTCCCAACTCGACACTCTCGAAGGACAAATCTGCCGCGCTCTCCGCTCCGCCGTCTCCTCGGTACGTAACCTCCCCCGCACCGCCCTTCACCGCCCCACATCAGACCTAGGATACGGCCTCCCCTCCCTCAAAGCCCACGCCGCACAACTCACAGTATGCCACTTACATAAAATCATGAATGCCTCAGGCTATAGAGGCCACATGGCCCGCGCACACATACGCACCCTATCCACAACGTATTCCCACTGGCCCTCAGAATCCATCATGTCAACCTGTTACACTCCACCCACACTAAAATGCTTAGTCCGAGCTCAACGCGACGCGGGCACCCTATTCCACAACATTCCCCCACTCTCCCTCACCAACCCTATCGCCTCCACAATCCGTGCCCACTTCACCACTCAAGACAACGCCCTCCTCACCTCACTCCGGGACAAAGCCACACACATCACCGACCCTCACACATACAAACAAGCCTACTGCGATTTCTCCCCCCGCAAAACACACGCCTCCCTCCTACCCCGCCTCACCCCCCTCTGGAAAAACAACATTACCACATGGCCACAAGTCCTCCTCAGAGCCACCTCATCCTCATTCATCCTCAAATCATGCAAATCCATCACCACACTCACGGGGTCCACCACCCCCCTCTCAGTTCCCATCCGCCTCCTCGCAGCAATCCTCACCGAACCCCTCGATACTATACACAACCGCCTCCCCATCACAAGCCTCAATACCAACCAAGCATCCCCCCCCACCACTATACATCCCTCGTGGATCCCCCTCCTCTCCCCTCACCTCCCCCGTTCACCCCCCACCCTCCAATCCGGCATCTGCACCTCCCACACCACTCACTCCACCCCCACCGCACCCACCACACACTTAGACACAGAATACCTCACCCCCTCCGACCACCACTACCCCCCCTGCGACGTAACACGCATCATCTCCAAACACAAAGACACAGAATACGGCCAAACGCAGTACATGGTCGAATGGGCCCCGGAACACCTCACGGAATGGGACATTCAGCTACAACTCGACGACGGCTTCCGCCTCATCTCCTCCACTCCCACATCGGTATGCCTCCCCTCCCCCTCCCCCACCACATGCTCCATCTGTCATGACCCCCTGCACACAGAACCCTCCTCCACCTGCTGCACATGCCCGCACTATGCCATACACTCCCAATGTCGCCCAGCTCAAGGACCCACCACATGGCAGTGCGAGTGGTGCGCTCGCGGCCAACGACACGACCTTACCCGCCTCCACGAAGTGCAGTGGGCCCCGTGCCTACAACTCCACGACACCATCAGTGAGACCCCCTCCGGCCCCACCGCCCTTACCGCATTTAACTCCGGCTATGTCCCCTCCACCGCACCCATTTTGCCAAAACCCGGACCCCCTCCGTGGTCACACCCACTTATCACATTCAACCATGACCCCATCAACCCCGACCTCGACATGCTCCCTACCGGTAAATTCGCTATCCACGCACACCCATCACTCCACGACACCACCATACTCTGCACTCCCGACGGCCGCGCGGTCACCACCCTTAACGGCCCCCGCGTCCGCCACCTCTACCAACTCTTTCGCCCCGACCTCTCGCAGCATACGTTCGAAGAGGAGGTCTATCACCTCCTCACCCGTCTAGGTTCCCGCTCAGAAATCCACTCACCCACACCCGCCACCACCACCCGAAATAGATGGGCCACTAGAGAAGACCTCCTCACAGCCCTCCGTCACACATTCCGCATCCAGACAGAACTCTACTCCGACCCCCTCAATAAATCCCTTCACTCCCACACATACCACTCCCTCTATCCCGAAGATATAGTCTTCTCATCCAGCGGTAGCAATGCCCCGCACACCTGGCAAGGCACCAGCATAGCCAACCCCGAATACGACCACGAATGCATGAGACGAGCCATGGAACACGCAATCACCAGCGCACACCTCACAGCCCCTCACACACCCAGCGCAACCATCCTCATCCTCCCCCGATGGGAACACACACCCTATCGCCACTCCAAATACATCAACTCCCCATACACCCACCACCTTTACACCCTCCCCAATGACGCAAACACATTCCTACCCCCCGACCAACACACTGGCAACCCCACCCCCACCCCATTCGGCACACGATGGATGGTCGACATATACCTCGTCGCCAACCCCCTCGCACTCTCCACCCTCCCATCACCCACAGCCATGACCGCACTTCACAACACTCTCGAATCTATCTACGACACTCACCTCCCCAACCCCATCATCACCCCCCCTCCTCCACACCTCATTGTCACCTACTCACCCCACTCAGCAGGTATATACCACCGCCCCCCAAACCCAACTCACCCCCTCACATACCCCCTCCCAGACCGCGTACATCTAACGTACCCCCCCACCAGAGGCACCCTTGCTTGGAACTGGCAGGACTTTGTATACACAGACGGCTCGAAAAAAGGCA
Organism: Tetraselmis chui; assembly: GCA_026401115.1. Taxonomy (NCBI): domain Eukaryota; kingdom Viridiplantae; phylum Chlorophyta; class Chlorodendrophyceae; order Chlorodendrales; family Chlorodendraceae; genus Tetraselmis; species Tetraselmis chui. The sequence continues at coordinate 4,451 of JAPMLY010001680.1, forward strand.
GCTCGACCCCCCTCGGAGCAGCAGCTACCCACCCCGCCTCGGACACCAAAGTCAAAATCCTGGTGACCTCTACCCCTCCCTCCCATACAATAAATCGGGCTGAATTAGCTGGCATAGATGTAGGCCTCCAATTTGGCCGCACCCACCTCCTCACAGACAGTGCGTGCTCCCTCCGCCTCATACAAGGCTACTTAAACTGCCCTTCCGCTTACCGCCACAACATTCATCGCGACACCCTCTCATCTATCACACACACCCTTAAAACCCGCTGCGAAGCAGGCATCCGTACACACCTCGGCAAAATCAAAGCCCACAACCATTCCCTAGGCAACGACCTCGCAGACACACTCGCAAACCAAGTCGCGGATGGTCACCCACCCGACACTTTATACACCACAGGTTCTGAAGTCACAATAGGCCACTGGACATGGCCATACACCCTCCTCCCACAAACCCTAGGGGACCCCATACCCTACAGATACACCAACCTCAAATCCGACGCACACACCTACAGCACAAAACACACACACACTCCTCTCTCGCAAACAACCAAACACGGAGCCCTCCTCGCCCGCGCCGCGAAGGACGGCGCCGATTTTTCTTACCACAAAAAACACTCAACCCTCACAAATATCCAGTTCACACACAAACAAGAATTCATGTGGGGCGTCCACAACACCCGCCTACTTACTCACAACCCCACCCTGCGCTGCCCCCTATGTGGTCAATTCACCAGCAACGGCCACATGGCCGGTAACTGCCCCTCTATGTCTGGTCTAAGACAGGACCGACACAACAGCGCTCTGCAACTCCTACTCTCCCTACTGGAACGCCACAACGGAGGACGTTGGGAAACCATCACCGCAGACTTCGGTAACAAACCCATAAAATCGTTTGCTTCCCCCACCCCTGCCCTCACTCCACTTGACTGCCACCCACCTCACCCCACCCACATGCCCACCCGACTTGTTGCTGCTGACGAAGGTCTCTCGCCTGACTCCCTAACCTCATGCCCCGCCGTCCTCCCCCCTGTCGTCCCCCTGCACACAAACCTGACTTCATCCGCATCCTCGAACCCCGATTCGTTGGTCACTCCAACGGTCGCCGTCGCTACGCGTCCATAAAAAAGATTCAGATAGGGGAATGGAAGTACTGCACAGACAACAACCTCTCCCACACAGCCGACCTCATACGTGACAAATACACACCCCTTGCGAACGCCATCAGAAACCACTGGCCAGGCACAGTGGTCGACATCCTCCCCATAGTCATGAGCCGCACAGGTACACCGCACTCCTCCACCATCACGAGTCTCACCTCCCTTCTCACCGCCCGCACCGACCCTCCAGATAAACTCGTCTCCAAAGCACATCTCGACACATCTCGCATATTGCACCCTCCCCGGGGGGGAGTAAAACCCCCGAACACCCTTGGAGAGGTTGGATTAGGTGGTTAACGGTCTAGCCCTGACTTGTAAGTTCCCTGTATGGCATAGTTGGGAGGGCCCAGAGACAGCAGCCGACGCATCCGGCTTTTGGTGAAAAACCGGCGCATACGGGGACGCATTGATTAAATGGGGCACTAATTTATGGATGCATTGATTAAATGGGGCACTAATTCATGGACGCATTGATTAAATTGAGCACTAATTCATGGACGGATTGATGCGGATGATGCGGCAGACGCATCATGATGCCATGAATACATCAATGTTTGATGCGGAGGCTTACATGGCACACAATTATATGGATTTTTTTACACACTCACATGTTAGTGCGGGCTTTGATGGTGTTCTGGTGGTTGTTGTGGACCACTTATCACGAATGGCACACTTTTTCCCTTGTACACGGGAAACTACGGCAAGGAGACTGCTAAATTGTTTTTACAAGGCGTGTACCGTTTGCATGGCCTTCCGCGTGTGTTGGTTAGCGATAGAGACCCACGATTTGTCATTGCATTTTGGCAAACACTTTGGAGACACTTAGGAACGAAGCTTAATAACATGTTTTCAATCGACGTCCGGAAACGGGTGGTTTAATTGAACGAGTTCAATATACTTTTTCCACAACTTATACCAATAGGTACATGTTAGAGCGAAAGTGATTGGGCTTAGTGGTTACCGCAAGTGGAATTCTCCTATAACGCTAAAACGTTGGGAATGGGAAACGCTCCGTTTAAAACAAGCTGCGGCTACCAATGTGACCTTCAAATCCAGTTTCTACTGATGCTCTAGAGCGCTTACAACGTGTACTTTGGGTACATGAGATGGTAACGTCTATGTGACGTGTGCACATAGATGATATGCAAGCTCGTAATAAGTCGTCAACAACACATCAATTCTAGCCATATGACAAATTTTTTGTAATTACAAAAGAACTCTCTTTACGCGAACAACTTATTAACCGGAAGCTTAAAGATCGACAGTTGGGACCATTTATTGTGTTGGATAAGATTGGTGCAAACAATTAGAGATTGGAGTTACCATCTAATGTCCGGTTACACCCGATGCTTCACGAAAGTAATATTCGTCCATGTCCTATCACTACTCGTAAAGACGATGCCGAGAACGGCGTCGACCACATCTATGCTTTCAAGATTGAAATTGAATTTCTTTATAACATGTACCGGGTGAAACCGGTTGTTGTCTCTGGGCCATCGCAATTATGCAATGCATGAAACTAACGAGTTAGGGTTGGACCGTGAACCGCCTAAATCTAACCTCTTTAAAGGGTGTTGGGGTTCCCCTCCCCCTCCCCCCCCCCTGGGGGGGGGGGGGGGGAGTGTATCGTGCATGAGGGTGGTAGTTGTTAGTCAAGCGCGTGTGTGGGTGCGGTAGGTGAAGGTGGGGCGTCTGTCGTGCGAGATTTGACGACGAGGTAGATGAGAAGGAGATAGTGCATGCATTGGACAGTGTGAAAGTAGAGTTGTGTTAGCATACGTGTGATATCCAGTCGTGTTTATGAGACGAGTTTGTCAAGAGGGTCAGTGCGGAGGGTGAGAAGGGAGGTGAGACTGGCTATTGTGGATGTGTGAGGTGTACATGTGCAGCTCATGACTATGGGAAGAATGCCGACGACCTCGTTACCCCGCCAATGTTGTCGAATGACATTGGCGAGGGGGGTGTATTTATCACGAATCACTTGTGTGGTGTGGGAGAGGTTGTGATATGGGCAGTATTTCCATTCCCCTATCTAAATCATTTTAATTGAGGAGTGAGGTCGACGGCAGTTCGTATGTCCGAGGAATCTAGGTTCGAGGAGCCGGATGAAGTCGGGTTTGTATGCGGAGGGTCGCAGTACTAAGGGGAGTATGTCTTCGGGTAGAATGGCAGGACATGGGGTGAGGGAGTCGGGCGAGAGGCCTTCGTCAACAACAACTAGACGGGTGGGCATGTGGGTGGGGTGAGGGGGTGGGGTGGCAGTCAAAGGGGTTGCGGGTGAGTGTGGTGAGTGAGAATGATATGATGATGGGCTTGTTATCAAAGTTAGCCATGATGGTCTCCCATCGGCCTCCGTTGTGGCGTTTCAATGAGTGAGAGGTGGAGTTGAAGCGCGTTGTTGTGGCAAGATTCACATTTTTCCAAGACGCCGTTGGAATTACATGATGTTCTACATCGATTTTAAGGACGAGCACATTGAACATGTTTGGCATCGAGTTTATGAAGTCGGTCGTACAATTGCGTTACAACACTTTATGGACTCACCTGAGTTGCTTCAATTTGCTAGTCGTCATGAGTACTTGGACTTCATGGAACAACACACCCGGCATGAACTCCTCACTCTCAATGACAATAACGTCTACGGTGCCGAAGACCTACCGCAATTGGCATGAGGATGATAAGAGGGTTGGCATGAGGCTCAATCTCGACTTTTCTAGAGGATAGGGTACGAGTGTGTCGAGTAGTGTCTTAAGCAATTTAGATGACTATCGCTACTAGTTTCAATGCGTACTCTCCGAGGAAGTTTACACCCGCAGTCGTACAACCGCGCGACGCTTCGAGACTGAAGGCGAGCTAGGTAGGGCTACTTATTATTAAGCCATCGCAATTGAGGGTGGAGAAAAGTCACTTTGTCTTTGAATTAAATTCAGCTAAATTGCAAACAATTACGCTCTCGCGCATTCCTTTTGCAACAGCCGTAATTAATTGTTGGTACTTAGCCATTTTGTTTTATTGGCAAACTACCACAATTCCGTTGGTTCTTGGGTGATGTATGTGCGCCTTGAGTTCATGCAACGCCTTTCCGTTGTTATTCATGAAACCTTGGGATCCTATAATCGTGAAGCTTTGCAGGAGGGCAGTGCTGACGCTGTAGCATGCCTTCCTGCCCCCGGGGGTTTAACTTGTGGGGGCGGGGGGTTCTATTATCATTGTCATGGTGGTTGCCACTTCTTTTCTTGTAAAACAATAGTTGCTTTCATACCGCCGCCACACTGAGCTGTTGATTTTTTTTTTCTGATTTTTGATGACGACGATTGTGCTAACGAAAACATACGGGTACTTCTACGAACGACAGCAAGGTTCAATCGCCACAGTACGCCACGCAAGCTAGGGTGTGACGGATTTGCCACGTCCGCTTACGGCACATGCAGCCTCCGCCCACAAGGCAGCCACAACACACGGGCTGCACGTTTCGCCGTCGCACTTTCCTCTCCGTCTCCTTCCGCCCCTCCCCCCTCCCTCCCAGCCCACCTCTCGCACAGTCAGTGTGCAGCATGGAACTCCGGACGTCTTCCATGGGGCAACGTCGCGCTTCTCTTCCTTGCGCAAGCAGCAGCGGGCGCTGTGCCCCTACCGCCGCCACCCCGCCAGCTAACAGTCGCTTGGCCGGCGGCCACCGCGCATTGCGGCTAAACGTACCAACCCAGCACCGCCTTTTAACCAAGCAACCGAGGAGTCGGCTGGTCAGAGGGCGAACGAACTTCGCGATTTTTTCTGCCACCCGGAAACACCAGACTTGGAACGATAGCTATGACGGGTCATGTCCAGAGGATGAGGGGCGCACTGGCAGTGGGCGCCGGTGGGACGTGGTGCGCGCCACTGCGCCTCTCCCTGTCGTTTGCTCGTATTCGTACGTGTATTGTCCCGAAGTTACAGCGACGTCCCACCTGATGTGCTTGCACTGTCTGTCGTACTTGCGCCCGTATGGTGTTTGCTGGAACGCCGCTCCGTAAAAAGAGAACACCGACCTCTTGTTGATGGGTTTCAGGCACAAACTTCTTGCGCTAGCTATTATTCTGACATCATGTTTTGTGTCTTTTGCGCTAGCTGGGCCTGGGCCAAGCTATCGTCGACTTTAACGCCACCGTGAGCGACGAGTTTCTGATCGCCACGGGCGTCGCTCATGGCGGCCGTAAAGTCATTTCCGTCGAAGAGCGCGGCGCCGTAATATCCAACCTCGACGGCAGCACCTACGAAGTTAACGCGGGCGGCAGTCTGTCCAATAGCCTGGTGGCGCTGGCGCGGTTGGGGCGCGCGGACGCGCAGCTGTTTGGGGTGGAGCCGCTCCAGGTGGCGCTGGGAGGGTCGATCGGTGCCGACGCTCTCGGTGAGTTTTACCGCGCCAGAATTACGAAAGCTGGCGTGGATTTCCTGTCGCAGCCGCAACCCGAGAGCGCGACGGGCACGGTGGTGGTGCTGACCACCTCGGACGCGCAACGCTCGTTTCTCAGCTACCCGGGCACCGCGCATGACCTCGTCAAAGACGCGGCCACCGCGGCGGTGCGCAGCTCGCGGATTGTGGTGATCGAGGGTTACCTTTGGGAGATGCCCGACGCGTGGGCGGGCATTAGGCATGCCATCACGGTCGCCAAAGCCGCTGGGACCATGATCGCGATGAGCGCGGGCGACGTGGGCGTGGTGGAGCGGCATCGCGAGGAGATGCTGCGAGCGCTGGAGCTGGGCGTCGACGTGATGTTTGCTAACGGGGCGGAGGCTTCGGCGCTGATGGGCGTCAGTCCGGAGTGCGCGGAGGAGTCGGCGATGATGCTTGGGAGCCACGCGGCGCTGGCGGTGGTGACGAACGGCGCCAAGGGCGCCTACGTGGCTGCGCTGGGCCGGTTACAGCACATCCAGCCGCACTGGGCGCCGGAGAAGCCGGTGGACACGTGTGGCGCGGGGGACGCTTACGCGGCGGGTGTACTCTACGGTTTACTTAACGGGTACGACATTTCGAGCATGGCGCAGTGCGGCGCGCGCGTCGCCTCCGCCGTCATCAGCCGCTACGGCGCGCGGCTGAAGAAGGGTGACGCACTGGCGCTAGTGGAGGAGATGGCCATGCTGGACAACCAGGGCGCCGTGCTGCCGCCGGAACGGGGCACCGGCGGCGTTGTTCCCATGAAGCTCGACGGCGCGGCCGCGCTCAAAAGCTTTCCGCCCATTCGGCCCGCCGAGTTGTGAGAGCCGACGCCCCATTCACGCGCCGGCATTTCCAACGCTGCCTCCCCCTCCCCCGAGACACACCCACGCATTGTACGATTTCTTCAACGAACGCAGGCGATGAGATTTGGTAATGGTGCTCCCTCCGTAACGATATGCAAGGCCAGCGAATGTCGCCCAACTTGTAAACTAAGACACGAGAATTTTATGCATACTATCATGCCGCTGCGCTGCCGATCATTATCGCCTTCCGCACCCCCGCTGCCTTACACTCCATCCACAATATCATGAGGCACTCTGATTCCTTTTCATTTGGTTCAATAGCCCCCCTGCTGACGCCGCACTGTTCACGCCTGGACAGCTGGTGGCACACTTCAACGCAGATGTGGTATGATATTGGGCGTGCAGGCTGTGCGCACAAGGCTCTACGGTTGTCATTTCTTGTACCACATGGTCAGATGTGATATCAGTAGGCAGCCGATGGATCTGCTCCACGGGTTGATAGATGGGCTTGAAATGATTAAGGGGCTGGGAGAGCAGTGATGCATGGTTAATGAAGCCTGCAAAATCTCTTACATGCACAGCTACAAGTGAAACGCGATGGTGCACTCCTAGATGTTTGGTGGAGGATTCACATCCAATTGGCCGCATTAGAGCGACCCCCTGTGTTGTGTTGCAGTATCGCAGAGTTTTGTAATGCGGCTGTCAGTGGATGTCAGGCTGGGATCGTGGCAGTCTTTAATGACTCAAGTGCACCGTGCATGCTAGGCACAGTTGCAGGCCGAGAACAGCGGCGATGAGCTACAACTGGGGCAGATACAATGGCGTTGTTGTTTCACTTTTAACAGTCTGCCGCTTGTATTATTGAAACACATCTCCGCGCTGTCGACGTACATGAGAGACACCATGTATGCAGGTTATCGGAAGTATGTGATTCCACGCGTTGTTGGCCGCGCGCGAACAAAACATGGGATTAAATGGTCGAGCACATGAAGACGATCAAGCCGCAATGAATGTAAATTGGTTACAGCTTCAAACTGACATTTGCCAGTGAGTTGAATGCTACCTCTATTCTATTCTTAACTAAGCTGAAGCAGGAGCGCCGAACCGCACAGATAGGATGCCATGTATCCACGGTTGAGGGTGGGTTACGCGGGCAGGCAAGAAGCGGTCGTCGTCATTGACAACTACAAGAGTCCATGAAAAATATTTCAAATTGATTATAAATATTTGTTTTAACACATTAAAGGCAAACGCATGAAAGTAATGCTCCAAAACCAGTGACACCGACGCACTTCCACCTCGACCCTCCTTATCCACCTCCCCTTCACCTTTTGCCAAACCCACGGGCCTCCCTTCCCCTCCCGCCCCCCTCGCCCACTCTCATTGAGCCCGTAGCCAAAGGTGCCCCTGATCCCCCTCTTCTGACAGCCGCAGCGAAGCCAGCCACGCACGCGCTGCGCCCCCGCAGCAACGCCTCGAGTGATGCAGCACGTTCCAGGGCCTAGCGGGGGCTAATTGGAGCAGAGCTTGACCAGCGCCCCTTAAGTCCCATCAGAGAGAGGGCGAATGAGTATGGCGTGCTACATCGACGACAGTGCCGTGCGCCCCATCGGTGGCTCAGCGTATTCCTGCGCAGTGGGACAGGCGCACCGTTAGAGGGGAAGGGGGAGAGGGTTCACGCAGCTGGAGGGGTGGCACGGGGAATTGGCTGCGCACCCTCATGCTGTGGACTACTTGCAGGCCGGCCGCGCCATCGGGCGGCTCCACTACCACAACCTTTGCGCTGCTAAAATCGGGGGCGCACGTGGGCGGCTGTTCCATCACAGACAGCGTCAGTCAGTCAGACAGCGTCGACCATTCCAGACCATCAGCAGGCAGAAATGGGGGTTGGGGGGTTGTACGTACGGGCGATGAGTCCACTCTGTCCGCTTTCATGGTGTGTCGCGCTCCCCAGACAGTGCAGGGGAGCAGCTTTGCGGGCAGTGGACGCTGAGACTGCGTGACAGGGGGCAGGCAGGGGGATTTTAAGGACTAAAACAAAAGGAACTATTTAAAAAGGAATTGAAAGAGAAGTCGGTTCCAGTGGCGCACCCCGTCGCGTCCAGCAGGACACGACAGAATACGCCCTGCAATGGAGCTCCCTTCCCCAAACAGCTCGCGGCCTACCGCATAGATGCAAAACACACACACACACACACACACACACACGTTCATGCGAGCAGCCAAGCGTTGTGCTGGGACGGTTACACGCCTCATAGCATTCACTCGGTGGACAGGGAGTGAGTGGGGCGGACCCCTGGCGCAGCCAGCAAAGTGTTGCGTGAGGGCTCTGGGAAAGATAGCCGCGGAGTCGGCGGTGGGCAACAGACGGGCGTCCATTGGCACCAGCCCGCCCACAACGCGCAGTAGCTCCGCTGCCGTCGCCATGAGATGCGCACGGTGCAGAATAAGCAGCTGCGGCGGGTACTCGGTCCCGGCGAAGGGGATGGCCAGAGCAAACTCGGCGGCGCCGTCAAAGGCGCCCCATAGCTCCTCCACCACCAACGCCCCCAGCGGCATAAACACGATGTGGCCTGTCAACCGAGAGCGTGGCATTACTATTCACACTGAGCATATACGAAGTCGCAGTTGCGTGCTGACAGCAACGTCCGTTCTCACCAAAAGTGGCCGCTGGATTTGGATCCGGTAAGACACGGGTCTTGAGAAACGCCGCCGTCAGCTCCGTTCGGTGCGCGTGAGTCCAACGCCCCCCCCGCAGCTCCTCCGCGCTGTATTCACTACCAAAGTGCATCGGTAGCTTGACGCTCATGCTAAGAATCTGGCACGGTCAATGGGGAGCATGCAGTCTTAATGAGTGCCAGCCTGACGTTGCTTATCTGTCATTGTGTGTGTGTGTGTGTGTGGCAGGTACGGTTAATGCATTTTTATTAGTTAAATGAAATATGATCGAAGGGGACGAGGAGCACCTCAAGTCGCCCTGCAAACCAGTGCTGCTCCGAGGCGATGGCTTTACGCAGCCCGTTCACACTGTCTCGGCCGGCGAGCAGCACGAAGCGCGCGGAGGGGTGAAACTGCAGCACGGCGCTGAAGGCCGCCATCAGGATGGCGGTGATGCCGTCAACGGGGTGCGCCGGCGCGTAGAAAGCTGCCCGGCACCGTATGCCGTCAGAAACCGGCTCCCACCCCACAACGATTACCCGAATGCTCCCATACACAACACACGGAGAGAGAGGCGCTTACCGACAAACGTGATGAGGCGCTCCTTCCCATACTTGGGTGAAGGGAGGTGGGGGTAGACATTTCCGCTGCTGTGCAGGTTGACGTCGTGCAGGTGCTTGGCACGGTGCAGGGCGGGGTAGTGGACCAGTCCGTCCTCGATCATCTCCACCGGCGGATAAACTCGCCTCCCTGCGCAGCTCATAACAATCAGCAAATAGAGCGAGAGCGCAGGAGTGACGGGCGACAATGCAGCGGGCAACGGTGGGTTAAGTGTGTGAGGGAGTAGTGTACGCACCGCTTGGAAATTTCATGGACGCGAGGCAGCCGCCGTCGGTGGTGTTGTGGTGTATGTCTTCTGGGCAGCCGAGGAGGACGGGCCACAGGCGCTCGCCCATGAGGCGGCGAAAAATGCCGCCGCCGTCCTCCTGCCATGACTGTAGCCACTCTCGCAGCCACATGTACTCGGTGACGGGCAGGCTCTGCAGACGCACCGCGCTCGCTATAAAGGTGCTCCGTGGGTTTGGGAAGAAACAGCGGCTGACCTCCATTCTCGACTCCTGCAGCGCATTCAAGTGTGCCCCCAAGCCCACCCCGAACCACACTATGCTTCAGTCACCCCCCCAGAGATAGCCACGCAGCTACCATGCTCTCAACTGCCCGACGCATTACTGTCCCCGTGCCCCACCTGCACCAGCCGCGCCACGTCCATCCATTCGTTGTCTCTGGGGCAGGAGTAGCAGTCCGCCTCGCAGGTGTACCTACATGCAATGGGCGTCAGCAGCGCATGGGCAGGTTGTCCTCCCCTTTAATCACTCATCAAACAGAGACCCAGACACAGACCCGTACACACACACACACACACACACACACACACACACACTCACACACACAGCCAACGCACCGTTTGTACAGCGCGCAAAGCTCGCGCCCAAACTGCACCGCGTTGCACGTCATTGGGCATTCGGAGAAGCGGACAGAAAACTTCGTGGGCCACAGCGGCTTGTACGCCCATTTGCCTGCCACGCATTCCACCACTCAGACACTCCCAAGGAATAGACAAAGGCTGTACAGCAATTAGACATGCATTGCTTGTCCTGTTGGTGCAAAGAATGGTTGAGTGTGCGTCAAAGGGAGAGTATGGACTGTGCGTCAACCTGAGAGCGCCACATCCACCGCGCTCGCGATGTCCACCACATCCCGGATGGCGGCCTTGGCCACCTTTGCCTTAGTGAAGATGAGGCTGCGTTCCAGCGAGTGGTACCTGGTGGCCGGGGGGTGTTGGGCAGCGTCACTCCATGCATAATGCCCTAAAGCTGTCTAACTCGCAGCGTTCCGCCCCACAAAAAGCTGTGTATGTGTGTGTATGTGTATGTGGCGTGCGTGCGTGCATGTAGTGGTATGTGTGTGGGGGCACCGTTGAATGATGTGCTCCAGAAACTCGCTGTGGGCCTTGCTCCAGGAGAGGTCCGTGTAGACGGTGGACTGGACCGACTGAGGAGACATATTGATGTAGGGTTAGTTTGGGGTTTCAGGAAGGGTTGACTTGTTTGTGGGGGTCTAAGGGCGTTTGAGCACTGCACGGACGGCGCCTCTCACCGTGATGGACGAGCATGCGGCGATGTTGGGTGCGGACGCGCGAATCTCCGCGGCGCTGACGCCGCACTTTGAGTAAATGTGGAAGTGGATGAGTCCGTCGCGGCAGCCGATCTGGAAGTCGAACCGACAGCGGAGGTGCAACGGTCAACGCACCGTACGTCGCTCACATTCAACGCAGAGGGGAAGCGGGCAAAGGGAGATGCGGGAGGCGGGATGGCGCGGTTATGCACGTCATTTCGAAAGGCGCACTCCGCCCTTACGTTGTTGTATACTCGCATGCTTTCCGTGCATAGCACTGCAACGATACCCAGTTTCGCCCTCGGCACCGACGACTCGCCGGGCGTCACCCGCCGCACGCAAGTGTCTTGCCAGCGCCGGGCACATGGCAGAGTGTTAGTAGGCTGCGCTTTACAAGGGCTTGGAATCTACCGGCATTTTTCGGGACGCGAGAGGTGTGTCGGGAAGGAGGGGAGGCGAAGGGTGTCACCATAGTCGTACGGTATGCCCAGTCCGCCGATGCGTGTCCGGACATCGGCCATTTTCGTTAGCCAGCCGCGCTGCAGGGTGACGCCGGCGCTGATTACCTGTGGGCACCAAGGAGGGGGGGGGGGGGGGGGGGGGGGGGGGGGGGGGGGGGCGAGGGGAAGCGGGGAGGTGATTCGACGGTCATTCACCTTAGTGTCAGCTTGGGAGGGAAAGTGTGGGTTGTGGGGTGGCCTACCGATCCGATCGCGGAAAGTAGCACCAGCCCACGCAGCTGGGCGCTGGACAGCGCGACCATCTAGCCTGCTTCAGCTCACCGGCGGGATGTTCTTGGTCCGGCTAACGTCTGCTGCCTCGACACGGAGACAAACCACCGCTCTACAGGTGCAGTTGGGACATCAGCTGCGGAATAACAGCCAAAACAAATCGATATTCGACACTACGCTACCGCGACTACTGCGATATTAAAGGTTCTAAATACCCGCACTCCGTATGCCCTCTTCTTCACTTAACCTTGCCCCCACCCGCGAAAGATGGCATTAGGTTATAAGCAAGCACTCCTCAAGCTGATGGAGTGCGATCTGCTAGCGCTATCCCTCGCACAGGGCAGAGGCGTTGACCACACGTCGGAGGTTAGCACGATACCTGTTGCTTTTAGTTTCTAGCACAAGGCCGTCATGATGGACTACAAAACCTACCAAAAGATCAGGTCTTTGCCCCTTTTTGAGTACCAGACCCTAGTGCCTCGGGAGAATTGGTGGTACACGTACCACGTTTGTGGTACACGTACCACAGAAAATGCTCATTTTTGGAACCTCCAAACAGACCGCTGATTTAACCAATCATTACAAAAATGGGTCCAAAAGGTGCATAAGGCCCCAGTCTGCTTATTTTTCAAAACATTTAAGGTATCGGCCGCGGCTATTCAACATGGCGACGATTCTGCCACCATCTACCCCCCGCGGTACCTCCGCTCGGCACGTCCGGATAGGCCAAAGGGTCTCGGCTCGTAGAGGCCCCATAGAGGACCTAAAGCCCGGCTCGAGGCGCCATCAGCGTGCCCGGAAGTATGGCTTGGTTACTGCGTCGGTAGGGCCCAAGTTGTGGACCGTGCGGTGGGATGATGGTGCGGAAACTACCGAGCGGTCCACTCAACTCCGGGTAGAGCTGCCCACTGCCGGGCAAGAACCTGCTAGCTCACCGCCTCCCACGCCTGGCGACGACCACATCAATCGAAGATTAGTTCCTCTTCACCCTCCCAACACCGTGACCGAATTTCCTGTGGAGCAGGTGCCTACCGACTCCGCGATGCGCGCCGCACCGACGGGGGGTACTGGTAGTGAAATGGCTGAAAATTTAAATTATGAAAACCAGCCGACACCACCCACCGACGCTTCTCCTTCTGCAAACGCGTCCGCATCTCGACCTGTGACGTGCAATTTAACAGCAACGACCCATACTACGGACCCTGACGCGCTGGAGGAGGAAGACCCCCAAGACCAACCCCAGGTAGTGCTAGATAGCGACGACGAGGAGGGAGATGGGCCCGACGAGCACTTACTTTCTGAGGCGGAAGCTACCCTTCGCCGACTGGTTGGAGCGACTGTAGAGAAGACGGCCGCCGGAGAGGAGGCTGCTGTTTGGACAGTCGTTCCTGCAGTGACAACAGACACTCGGAATGAGCGGTCGGCATACTTTCGTGAGAAGGGAGTCGGCCTTAAAGGCGGAATCCCGACGTCTAATGATGGCGACGTGGACCTGCTTAGTTTGTGGCTACACCTCTACCCCGGAAAAATCGAGGACGATCTACGCCGCCTAAACGAGGAGGGCTTTAGAAAAAAGGCAGGTTGGAAGCCTATAACCCAACACGAATGGGTTGTTTTTATTGGAATTATCTACGCAGCTCGACAATTCAACCAAACTGGGAAGGGGCTATGGACATGTGAGACGACAGGACTGAGGGAGGCACCTGATTTCGAACGCTACATGAAGAGCTACCGCTTCACGCTCATCCGCCAGATGGTCATGTACTCCAAAGCGGACATGTCCGCTTGTCAAGTTGACCCCTCGGCCATGTTTCGTCAAATGGTGTCAGACTTCAACGACAACATGGCAGCTAAACTTCAAGCAGGGATGACTCAGACACTAGATGAGTCGATGTCAAGCTACCAGCCGCGCAAGGACAAGCGAGGAGGCTTACCAAATATTTCGTTCATATTGCGGAAGCCCAAGCCCTTGGGAACAGAGTTTAAGACGATGTGCGATGCAGACACAGGAGTAATGATGTGGGTTGAAGTGCAAGAGGGGAGGACAGCTATGAGACAGAAGACATACAGTCGGGAGTTGGGAACAACATGCGCTACTGTCGTGCGGGCGATGGAGTCAAGCGCCATCCAACCTGGGACAACTCTACTGGGCGACAGTTGGTTTGCGTCAGTGAAGGTGATAAGTGAATTAATGTGCAATGTGAATGACAGTAAATGCTTATGAGTAAGGAACTAAACCCTATGTGCACTTCTCCCCATCAGGCTGCGATACAAGCATCCAAGAGGGGGCACCATTTTATAGGTGTAGTGAAGACCAGCCACGCCCGCTTCCCCAAGCAGTTTTTAGAAGAACACTTGAAAGACAAGAGTGCTTGGAGCAGATTGGTACTTACCACCAAGCTGGAAGGGGTCGACCTCGTCGCTATGGGCTACAAGTACAACAAGCGGAAGGTTATCCACTTCATTGCCACCGCAGGAGCAGCCAACACCTTCGACGGAGACGACCCCTACATGCAACGATGGGCCGATGAGTATGGCAACGTTTGCTTTAGAGCTATCCCGCGACCAGCCCTTGCTTCCGAGTATTTTTCACAAAGCCCACGTGTCGACAACCATAATCAGTCGCGCCAGCACGACCTTGCGCTAGAGGAGCTATGGCAAACACATGACTGCTGGTTCCGTCTTTGGACAACTTTTATGGGCATTCACCTGCTCGACTGCTGGAAGTTGTGCCGCTTCCACCTCCCGTCCAACCACCACCTCAGCAAAGGCAGCGTCGTGGACTTCTCCGACAATTTGGCTGCTGCTTTGCTGAAGAACCGACTGCCTCATGATATTGACAGGCGGGTGCGGGTTGTGACGCCTCGCCGAGCTGTGCCTGCGAAGCGCGCGCTTGCCGACATGGGAAACACGCAATCAGAACATCAACACCGCCGCGGACAATACCCTCGTCAGCGCGTCGGCAAGCATATGAAGACGAAACAAGCCCGCTGCAAGCTTTGTCAAGCTGAAAATAAAGAAAGCTATACCTCATTCTTCTGCCGTGACTGTGGAATCCCGCTCTGTGTGCCCTCAAACCGCCATGAGCGAGACTGTTGGGTTGAGCACGTCGAACGCTCCTTGGACGAGCTCCATCGCCGCCTCCATCCTTAACCCTACTGCCCAGCTCAACTCACCACACCAACCTTCGCCTCCGACTACCAAAACCTTCAAAATCCTCTTGGCAAATTGTTTCGAGAAGCGTCGGGCTTGAGGTAGAGTTTGATCTGACTTTGGTCCTTCTGAGTCGGGCGGATGGCCCGACAGAGAGGTGGTGCGCTTAGGGTGCGAGCAACTGCATATATAGCGATGATACAGTTTCCTTAGAAATATTTAAGACATAAGTACTAATGAAAAATATTGCTTCGTACCACACGTTTTTTGTGGTACACGTACCGTACCACCAATTCTCCCGAGGCACTAGCATGGGGTAGTTCAGAAGGTGCCGCCTAACCTACCTGTGTCATGCAGTGCTTCATTTATTAGTTTTTTCCGGGTGGTGGGAGGGCCTTGAAAATTGGGTGTGTATGCAGGTCGAACGTGACAATTATTTAATTACCAGCCACTCGCCGCGTGCCCGCTACATGTACATCCGCTACGACCACTCACGGATACTTCAGCCAATAGTAACGCCCACAAGCTTGCCGGGAGCCTCAAGGTAGGGGTTCGGGTGCTGCCGTGGCGGTTTGGGTAGGGGCGGATGCGTCCACACATTGCGCTTGCTCGGATACGGCGTTAGCAATAACCGCTCGCTCGGCCGCCGCGGAGACGAATTTCTGCGCTGCTTCCTTCACGCTAGCTAACGCTAGCACCCGTTCTTTCAAGTCTGCCTTGTTTCCCTTAGCCTCCGAAGCTTTAGGGTCATCGTATTGTAGCATTGCCTTTAGATCTTTCACTTGAAGGGACTCAACCGTGCCGCGGCCGCGGGCGGCGATGCTCTCGAGAAGTGTGATGGCGTGGGTAACTGCTTCCACCAATGCCTTTCGCCTCTTTGCGTTTTTAGCCTCCTCTTTGAGTGCCTTATCGCTCGCCTTGCGTTTCTTTTCTAGGTCTTGGGCGCGTTTCAACGCAATGGACTCTTCGCCGGTAGCACTTCCTGGGCGTGACCATATGTTCTTGGATGTAATCCGCCCGCTCTTTCCTTCCCCCTCATCATGCACGTTGTCGTCGTCCGCTTCTTCTTGCTCGACGGTCGGGTGGAGGGCAGTCTTCACTTTGTTGAAGACGTCCACTTTCCAAAGGTAAGCCTCCATTATCTCCTCCTTGCTCATGGTGGCAAGCCGACTGACGTTGGGAAGGCCAGCTGAGGCACGGTCCACCTCCGCTTGCAGATGTCGAGGAAGGGTCATCGGAGGTTGCTTCGCTTGATGCTCAACTAAAGTGGACGCAGACCCTCCTCCGAGTAAAAGAAGCTGGACTTTAGTGGCGCGACTAGCGCTACCGTCCGTGGACGGGGGGGTGCCTGCACCAGACATACCATCGTTGGTATTGTTGGAACCCCACTTGGACGACACGGTGGCTCCGTCGGCTTCCGCTGCATCGAGTTCGGCCTTGAAGCGCCAATACTCCTTCCTGTCGAATCTTGGTAAGATACCCTCCTTTTCCCAGCCCTTCATGTTCCGCTCCCGGGTGAAAGCCTTATCCCAAGCGACCTTGAACATCTGTGCGAAGTGTTTGTACTTGAGGGGTAGAAGGGGTGAGCGCATGTTGCCGTTTTCGTCGATGTTGATCGTCCGTAACGTCTCGCGCTTGATCTTTCTCCATTTTGCCTGCGTGTGCCATTGAATAGTATGTCAACATTGTGCATAATATCACAATAAACTAAAAAAATGTTAGCAATATGGTGAGGTAATAACTTTACCTTTAGCACAGAGAAGTTCACTATGTCCTCGCCTTGTAGGCGGAAATTTAGGTGCGGGACGCGCAAGACGACTTCCAAGCCAAGCTCCACTGCGCTCTCAAGCATTGCGAACCCAATGTGAGTGCCCACCCCATTGCATATGACAACGCCTTGATGGCCAGGTCTATCATCCCTTGAGGGTGGGGACCCTAGAGCTTCATACAACACTGTCCTCACGTAGTCAGCAGCACCCTCTTCGTTAAGACTTCCTTTCTCGTTGCTTGCATAGCGCCACGCCATGTACTCGCCGTCCTTGTTCTTGATGTCTGACAAAAAGTGTGGGGCCCATGCAGGATGATAGGTATTGCCTGAAGCAAAGACAATGTAAGGCGGTAGCGCCTCTCCTGTACCCAGGCGGCCACACACAGCAGTGGCGCATGAGCTGGACTTGGTAACGAAACACTCACCATCATCCTCCACCCCTGCGCGTAGCCCACGGTCTTGCTTGCCTTTGCTTGCAGTGGTTGAGTCCAGGGCAACCTTTGTCTCGTCGAAGGAAGCAATAAGGTGCGGCTTGTCAATAAAGACGGGTTTGTTGTAAGTAATACCTTCTAGTTATTAGTTGCAGATAGCTACTGTAAGCTATTCTAGATATGATTAGTACATGTCTAGATCGGACATACCGATAACCTGTTTGTACTGGTACAGAGCTGTCGCTAGGCTTCTGCTCCAACACTTCTGTTGTCCCGACACCACGCCTCGGGCTGGTTGTCTCTGTGACTGTCCCTTTGCGTGATTGTGACTGTAACTACGTATGCGTTAGTTACCTTCCTTACTGATCGTGTGTGCACGGTTTAACATGTTATGGGCCCCCGCCTCACGTCACTCACGCGCGACAACTTGGTTCGGCGAGCTGCCATCGCCACCTCTCCCGAAGAAGGCAAGTTTTCATAGATACCTAGTACTTTCATCCTGTAGTCGGCGGTATCGCCAGTATAACCAGCGTTTAAAAAACATCCATCCCACCTAAGTCAGCCGCTCGAGGACGCCAGACAGCCACCCACACCGACGCACTCGTCGTGTGTGGACAGGGTGCATACAGGTCCAAGCTGGAGACCGGGGGGGGGGGCGCACTATCGGGTGACTATACATATACAGAGTGCACGACAGCCTTAGATTACTGTTTTAATTAATATATTATCGTAGCGACTCAGCCGCCGCCGCATCGTCCCACCTGCACTGGCCGTGGCCCCGACTTGTGCCCCACACTGGGTGGAGGACACAGAAAAGGTGCTTTGAGACACCCCGGGGCATCAGGCCGAGGGGTCGGCGGGCATCAGGCCGTCTCTCTGCATACCGCTGTTAGGCACACGTCCGGCTAGCGGTTTTTACCGCTGCCTGTTTTTTCGGCTCTTTTCCTTTTCTCGCCCTGTGTCGAAATGGCGCCAAAAACTCGCTCTGTCGACAACTCACATGATTCGCCTCCTGCTTCCCCTGACCTCGACTCTCCACAGAGCTCTGTCAGTCCCACCCTTGCTACCCTCGCACTCGTCATGCAACAAATGGCGCTCATAAACGCCCGCCTGGACGCTCAGTCTGCTGCTGCTGCTGCGGCTGTTGCTGCTGGTCCTGTAGCTGCCCCTGCGGACCCCTCTTTTGCTGTGCGTCGTCACGACGCGCATCTCGACCCCCATCGCGACAACCACTCTCTGAACCTCCTTTCCTCCGACCCCCCAACACACGCATCTCCCTTTCCCGGCACTCGGTTGGACGCGCAGCCGGCCCACGATGCTGTTTTCGCTGCAGCGTCGGTTGGCGACCCCCATGTCGCACTCCGCCGCCACGATGCGCACACCGCCCCACAGCCTCACCTACCCGCGGAACGCCTACCACCACCCCCTCCGTACCCTCTTGCAGGGTATGCCCTCCCGGATCCCGGACCTTTTTTCCCGGAGGCACCGCCGCCCCGCGTCCCCGCCTCCCGTGGCCACCCGCACCCGTACGGCCCCCCGCGTTCAATGGCCGGCCACTCTCCTTTCCCCGGCGGCCCACCTTCTCCCTTCCCCGGTGGACCACCGCCTCCCTTTCCTGGCTGGCATTCGCATCCTCCACAGCGAGGTGGGCACACCACCCGTGGCGGGCGTCGCCCCACCATTGACCCGGTGGTCATCGGCCGCGCCGCCCACGAGGCCACCGGTTTCGACAAGGACGCCCTCAACCGGTCCATGAAGATGTCGGTCCCTACCATGGGGCCCACCACGGACTTCAAGCAGTGGAAGAGGAACTTCCTTAATTTCCTCTCCATCAAGGCCACTTACCTCATCCCACAGCTGGCCATCCGCGACTCGGGCGTCGTGTTAGACGAACCGGCGCAACACTACGCCTACACCCTGCTCCTCCATGCAGCTAGCGCGAACCCACGCGCCGACCAAGCGATGAAGTGCGTCTCCCCAGCACGTCCTGACTGCGCAGCGGCAGCGTGGGACCTTCTGTGTGAACGTCTCGACAGTCGGTCCTTTGCTCGCTCATTGCCGCTGCTGGACAACTTGATGGTCAGACAACGCCCCGGACAGTCACTCAGTGATTATGTCCACTACATGAGACAGACGTTCGACGACTACAACGAGACATGTCAGATGGTCGATGGTTCCGCTGCCATTCACCCCCACAACCTCGGTCTCCTCATGCTGCGCGGTATTTCCAGCAACGGCCCACACGGTCAGGCCAAACAGTGCGTCATCAACGCGTTCGACACAGACTACCTGTTGTCCGCTGATGACGTGATGGCCAGCATCCTCCACCTGGCGCACAATATGGACGAGGACGACGCCCCGGCCGCAACAGCTCCCCACACCTCACCGCCTCCCATCTCCGCGTTTGTCGCTGCTAGCCGCGGATCACACAGCGGTCGAGGCCACCCTCCACGTGTCCCTCGCGGTGGTCGCGTCCTGCCCA
Organism: Tetraselmis chui; assembly: GCA_026401115.1. NCBI lineage: Eukaryota > Viridiplantae > Chlorophyta > Chlorodendrophyceae > Chlorodendrales > Chlorodendraceae > Tetraselmis > Tetraselmis chui. Next base: position 24,228 of record JAPMLY010001680.1, read on the forward strand.
CCAAGTGTTCCGCTTGCGGCAGCCCGGACCACATCTTGTCCTCTTGCAATGCCCCGGATGACGCCCTCTTGCGGTGGACACTCGCGAAGCGCAAAATGGTCACTCAGAAGTACGGCACCCCTGCTGGTGGCTCTCACTCTGCGCACGCCGCTGTGCTGAGCGACGTCCCCGCCGATGACTTTGACAGTTTGCCTACCCTCGAAGAATGCACGGATGATTACGATGACACCGAGGTGAGTGTGCCTTTCAGCTCCGTAGCCTTCTCCTCCTCCCTCACCCCCGGTCGTAACCTCTCACAGTATTGGGTAGTCGATTCCGCCTGCTCGATCAACCTCACCGCGTTTAAAGGCGACTTCGTACGATTCACACCCCCCTCCGCTCCCTCGCGCGTTGGCGGGGTTGGTGTTGACGTCAAGGGCAGTGGCTCCGTCCGAATTTCAGTCCGACTTGACACAGGCGTACTTATTCATCGCACTGTCCATGCGTTGTACACCCTTGACTTGTCCTCTCGCTCTGCTCAACGCATCGGCCGGTTACTTAGTGTCAGCTGGATGCAGACCCACAGCGGTTGTGAATTCATCTTCCACTCTAACTCTGACATTGGTTTACTTGTGGTGCCCACAGGAATGGGTGTGCTAGAGCCCTCCGGAAACGGCCTCTACCTCCTCCCCCACAAGCCAGAGCCCCCCCCAGTACCTCCACGATGAGAGTGACTTCTCCCTCCCCTAGTGTTGCCCTTGCTCCCCAGTGCGACCCTACACTGTGGCACCGTCGGTTTGGACACCTGAACATGCAAAGCCTGCGGGCCCAGCACACGCACGGTGTCCCGACTAGCCCTGCATTAGCCAGCTCTGTAACCGATGTCTCTTGCGACTCATGCTTGTTACACAAGGCCACAGCTGCACCGCGCAACACCAGTGCATGCGCGAAACCTTCTCGTCCCCTCCTCAACCTCTCCTCTGACCTGTGGGGACCGGTCAACGTCCCCTCCCCACATGGCCTCCGCTAATCAAAGCTCCCCCTCGGAACCTCCGCAATGACAATGAATGATCCCTCCCCTAGTGTTGCCCTTGCTGGCTAGTGCGACCCTATACTGTGGCACCGTCGGTTTGGACACCTAAACATGCAAAGCCTGCGAGCCCAACACACGCACGGTGTCCCGACTAGCCCTGCGTTAACCATCTCTGTAAAAAATGTCTCTTGCGACTCATGCTTGTTACACAAAGCCACAGCTGCATCGCGCAACACCGCTGCTTGCGCGAAACCTTCCCGTCCCCTCCTCAACCTATCCTTCGACCTATGGGGACCAGTCAACGTCCCCTCCCCACTTGGCCTCCGCTACTGCTTGCTCGTCATTGACCACCACACCCATTACATGTGGGTGCGGTTCCTCAAGTCAAAAGACGATGCGTGCTCGGAGTTGGAAAACATCCTCCTCGACATCAAGCACATGCATGCACGTTACCACTCCCAATCGGGTGCGTTTGCCCCAATCATCAAATTTGACTCGGACTCTGTCTTTGAGGCTGCAACAACCCGCCAGATGTGCGCACAGCTCGGCGTTGGGGTCCAGTTCTCTGCCCCATACGCCCACCACATGCTCGGCAAAGCCGAACGTCCTTGGCGCATTATCCGGGACAATGCGTCAGCGATGCTCCACAGTATGGCCGTTCCCAACTCCATGTGGTCATGCGCTGTCAGCACTGTTGTGTACCTCCGCAACCGCACGTACAGTCGCTCAGTCGGCCCCACCGGTGGCATCCCACTTACCCTCCTCACGTCGTCTGTGCCTGACGCCTCCAAGTTTCGCGTCTTCGGGTGCACCGTCTTCGCCAAGGTGCCTGACAAACTGCGTCGAAAACTCAGTGAAAAGGCGTTTCGTGGCGTCATGGTCGGCTACCCCAATGACGCACCCGGGTACCGCGTTTACAACCCGGAAACACGCCGAATCACCACTTCCGTCCATGTTGTCTTTCAAGAAGACACCCCGGGCTTCGGCGCACAACTCTCCGTCAACTCCACCATCACCAACCCTTCGGATGACGCACCGGCCACCTCACTCCAATCCCACCCCATCGACATACCATTGCCAGACCCCATGCCCCCTCATGCCGCCCCTCGCCAAACTCGGCTCCGTTCTCATCCCCTACGCTACGGCGAAATGGTTGCCCACGTGGCCGACTTCCCCCCGACCCTCGTGACGGCGTGTTGTGACCCTGAACAGGGCAAAGCCAAAGAGGACATCTTCACACGCCCTCACGTTCCCAACCTTATCACTGGTCCCCCTCACACACCTGCCGGCACATCGCCTACTGCCGTCGCCCTCCTGTCCGCCCGGGAGTGTGTGGAGCCGAAATCGTACCGAGCTGCCTTGGACAGCGCCCAGGCCCCTCAGTGGCAAGCCGCTATGCAGCAGGAGTACTCATCCCTCATGGACAACGGCACTTGGGAACTCGTTGACCTTCCCCCGGGTCGCATGGTAGTTAACAGCATGTGGATCTACAAAGTTAAGTCTGACACCGCCGGTGACGTCTCCCGCTTCAAAGCGCGGTTCGTCGCCAAAGGGTGCAGCCAACGCGCTGGACTAGATTACACTGAGACATTCTCTCCTGTCATCCGCATGGCCAGCCTGCGTCTCTTCCTGACCATCGCAGCCGCCCGTGACCTTGAGCTCTGCCAACTTGACATCGACACTGCGTTTCTCTACGCACCCATTAAGGAAGACGTGTACATCCGCCAGCCCCTCGGCTTCAGCGATGGCACGTCCAAAGTGTGTCACCTCAGGCGCTGCCTTTACGGCCTTAAGCAGTCCCCCCGCGAGTTCAACATGCTACTCCGTGCCTGGCTCGTCGACAATGGGTGGCAACAGTGCGTTTCTGACCCTTGCATCTACATCTTCCGCACCGGCCACGTCTTCGCCATGATCGCGCTGTACGTCGATGACATTCCTGCGGCCTGCAATGATACCGCATGGCTTGCATCGTTCAAGGCCAAGCTCGGAGAACGGTTCAAGATCAAGGACCTCGGCGACCTCTCCCAATTACTCGGCATGCACATCACCCGTGACCGCTCGGCACGCACCGTCTCCTTGGACCAATCCAAGTACTTGCGCGATGTCCTCGCCAAGTACAACATGACCGACGCTCGACCGTCGTCCCTTCCCATGGACCCTGGCTTCCTCGCCGGCCTCGCGCACATGTCCTCGCCCCATCTCACCGGCGTGGCCAAGGATGTTTACCCAAGCCTCTTGGGCAGTCTCCAGTACGCGGCCGTCTGCACGCGCCCCGATGCCTCCACGGCGTTGAGCATCCTCGGCTCAGCCCAAGCTTCCCCCACGGAAGCCCACCTCCAGGCCCTGAAGAAGGTCCTTCGATACCTCCATGGCACCATCGACATGCGCCTGGCGTTGGGGGGGGGCACGGACCACAGTCTCCAACTCACAGGCTTTGCCGACGCTGATTGGGCCAACGACAGCAGCACCCGCAAGTCTCGCTCCGGCTATCTCTTCACCCTCGGACGCGGGCCAGTAAGTTACAAGTCCAAACAACAGACTTGTGTGGCTCAATCCACGTGTGAAGCCGAGTACTACTCTGCGGCCGAAGCCACCAAGGAGGGACTCCACCTCCGACAACTCCTGGGGGAGATCTTTAACGCCCCCATCACCGAAACCACCACCATCTGGGAGGACAACCAAAGCGCCATCGCGTACTCCCAGAACGCCTTGGTCAGCGAGAAGACCAAACACATCGGTCTGAAATGGCACTTCCTCAAGGACCATGTGGAGCAGGGAACCATCAAGTTGAGGTACCTCCCCACTGACCAGATGGTGGCTGATATGTTCACCAAGCCCCTCCCAGGACCAGCACTCACAAGACACCGAAGTGCAATCCTTGGAGGACAAGACCCAATGCAACGCTTCATCCCGTAGCTACCTTCAGGGGGAGTGTTGTAAGTAATACCTTCTAGTTATTAGTTGCATATAGCTACTGTAAGCTATTCTAGATATGATTAGTACATGTCTAGATCGGACATACCGATAACCTGTTTGTACTGGTACAGAGCTGTCGCTAGGCTTCTGCTCCAACACTTCTGTTGTCCCGACACCACGCCTCGGGCTGGTTGTCTCTGTGACTGTCCCTTTGCGTGATTGTGACTGTAACTACGTATGCGTTAGTTACCTTCCTTACTGATCGTGTGTGCACGGTTTAACAGGGTTCGCTGCCCTTGACGTTCGGGTCGTAGTCAGGATTCACATTAGCAACGCCGGCCTTCACTAGCACTTCAACGCACACATCAAAGTATGTTTCTAGGTTGCCTAGGGTCAGCCACTCATGTCGTGTCATCTCGAGGGGGCGCTCTGCTCCAGTGAGGAAGTTGTGTCTACGTAAAAAACCACGGTACCATCCCTCTGATGCTTGCCCTTTTTCAAAGTTGTTCTCGTATTGTGTCCCTTGGATTAGGTGTGTCGCCCATGCCATGACATCGTCTGGAAAGACGGGGAGCTTTTTGCTACGGACGCGACGCACAACGTTGGCGATGCGCTCTTCGATTGCTAGCGGAATTAGAGTACCGCCAGTCTTTTGGGGAGTGAGCACATGGATGCCAGTCTTGATAGATATTGAGATCAAGGCGCGGCACCATGAGTGACAATAGTGATATTGTAATCCTTTAACAACGTTGTCTGGGCTTGAGTCGCAGCGGCACGCACAGATTGGTTACACTCATGTGCATTTTCTACCACTTTTCTGAGCACAGTCTTGACCGCCTCCCTGTAATCCTTGTGACTGTCGGCACCTTTGGTCCTTTTGTCCTTATCCTCTATCACTAGCACGCGCTCTGCATTCCCCTTCATGCCGCATTCGCCCTTCCGGCCAACACCCCGACGAGTTGTAGAGGTAGTAGAGATGGGGTTGAGCGGTTGGTGTTGTCCAGCGGTCTCGTAAGTTGTGAAGAATGGAACGTCGCGAGTTGCTTGAGTGTTTGCGTTCTCCTCGTCGCCTTCCTCCGGCTCGAGACTTTCGACGGCCATCATTAGCTTTGACAAAGCTGAAACACGTCGCCATATGCCGTTCTTGAGGGAGTTGTTGTAATTTTCTGGGACGCTAACCACGGCCTCTTTGGCAGCACGGAGACCGGCTTCCAAGTAGCCTAAGCCGGTCTCCATCTTCCATATTTGAGCACCACGATCATATAGCTGTTGGCGGTGGGTCTTGGTGAGGCCACCAAACGGTAAAGGGCGAGCGGAACGGCGTGGTCGAGCGGGGTCGTACAAGTTGCGATTAGCATCGGAGGGGGCGGCTTAGGGGCTGGCACCCCTAAACATGGCAGCGAGAGCCATGTGTCGCAACGTAAACGTGCAAATGAAGTTAGTTGTTACATTGTGGGCTGATATGCCGAGTTGCAGTGCACAGCCGAGTCGATATTGGGAGAACGAGCAGGTAACCGTGCTTGTTTTTGTAAGATGTGAAGGTCGCGAAGAAGGAAAAAACCGAACGCGCTCACCGGATCGGCTTGCGTTTTTCTCTCCGAACGCCGGAGGCGACACCCCCAGGGGTGGCACAGCACAACCATCCATTGCTCAATATCACTAGGGGTGTTGACTCCTCACTTTGAGAAGGCCGGACGGACGTTGTAGGTGGTTGGGGTCGCTTGTTGGCTTTGTCGGGTGATGGGGTGGATCGTGACAGCCGGTGAAGAATTTGAATTACAAGCAACTACAGGTGGTCACATTCTGACCCACCTCTAGGTACCCACGGGTCGGCATGATTACCACCAAGCCCTTTGCAAACCCTCGTCTACATGAAGACCTTCATTGTCGAGGTGTTAGCCCTATGGTTTGCCCTAAGAGCAACCCCATATTGCCCTTTCCGTGCCCTGCGTGACGGCGGGTGGCTAGATAGACACGGGTGGATAGAAACTAAAAGCAAGGGGTACAGTAGCCAAAAAAAAACAACAAGGTGCTCATTGTCTCGAGGCATGAGGTACGTTTAGAGAGACGAAATTAGGGGGTGTTGGACAGCGCAGTTGAGCCAGAAAGGGCGCACCTTAACAGTCAAAATTAGCATGTTTCTGCAGTCCAAACCCCCGTTTTCGGGGGTCCAAGGGGGTCCAAGGGGAGAATCCAGGGGGTTCAAAACAATGTAACACCTTGTGCTTATCGTGCCTAATTCGTGAAGAGTTGTACACGTAGGGATTATTGTTTGAAGATTTGCGTGTTGGACGAAGAAAGGGCGGTACGGGGACATTTTAATTTTGAGCTGGTTTTCCTCGTTATTTCCCAAAACTTCGGAGAATCAACCAATTCTCCTGATTATGGAAATATTTCGAGGGTGTTCAGAAAATTTAAGGTTGTTTCCCTGCTTACCCGAAACACCCCGAACATCCGGTATTTATGCGGTAATCAGATGACGGTATTTCCAATTTGAGCTACAGGTAGTTTCCCGAATACCGTAAATTACCCGTAAGGATGAATAAGCAGTAATTTCCCGACGCTTTATTGCTGGAGAATTAGGGGATACATCATAAATGTCCCCGCGTAATTCTATAGTGCACAGTCTTTCATCGAGAGCTGCGATGGAATAATATTGCTAGAAGGGATAAAATCAAGAAGATCGTTTTTTTACAAGAATAACAAGATGAGCACGGACATGGAAAGTGGGAGGGGAAACGAAAGGGCAAGAGTGACAAGAGGATCACGGAATCCAAAGCACGGCAAAGGGAAAGCACTACATTGTGCACAAACCTAGCATATTAAACTAAGGAAACTCCTAGGCCACGCCGAGAATGCAACACGTGGAGGCGACAAGCGGCGCCTCACGCGCCGCTCGAGGAAACACGGGGACGCTTGCGGCCCATGGCGCGGGTGAAGAGCGCCGTGGCAGGAGAAGGCATCCCAGCCGAGGAAGAAGCGGCCTCCACGCCATTTGCAGCGGCGGACAAACCACGCAATACGTTGTCCGCGTGAGCAACATGGACGGCGAGAGAGACCTTTCGACGCCATGAGGCCAACAACTTGCCCACATACATCCCTTTAGATGCGGCTGCCTTCTTGGCTAGCTCCGCTAGGAAAGCCGTGGCGTGGCCTCCGAGAGTACCAAGTTCCGTGACTGCAAAGGGAATGAAACGGATGTCGGGGTGACTCCTCAAGAAGATCAGGAAAAATAATTATTACATATATGTTTTTATTACATATTAAATAATATTGCCTTATACAAGCAAAGCACTTTTGGAGGCCAGAGAGCAAAAAGAAGAAAAGAGGAAAAAACCTAAGCCAGAGGAACAAGAAGGCATGCCATAGCGTCAACACTTCCCTCTTGAAAAGCGTCGCGGAGATAGGAACCCAGAGTGCCATGAAGAGCAGCAAAAAGACGTCGCATGAATTCACGTCGCACATCCCCCGGAAACGCCGAAAAGGAACATAAGGTGATTGACGAACGAAATGTTGCATAGGGAGAGAGAGGGGGGATGTACGATCAACCAACTCAGCCGCCATCGGCGCCAACGGGCCCCCGTCCTCCATGGGGAAAGGATAGTAGTATGTAGTCATGGATCGATTGCACCGAAGGCGTGCCAAGCAAAGCAGAAGTACGGAGGTCCGCATCAAGTTTGCCGTGCTGAGCTCCCAATGCAAGGCTGCCAAGGAGTGGGAGACGAGCACATATACGAGGAACATTGGTGTTCGTGCGAGCAATTGTAACCGTCACATCAACAACAAGATGACGGTGCGGAGCCATGAAGTCTAACCAAACCTCATCCCAATGGCGATCTCGAGAAGCTCCCGACCGAATACGGCGGACCTCCAACCGCAAGTTCCGCCCCTCATTAGCCCCCGCTTCACGCATGAAATCTTCAAACACGTGGACAATCCGGTCGTGGAGTTGAGTGGTATGCCAAGAGCTCGGGCACCGGGGGATATGGTCCTTGAGTATAGCAGTTGTTGGGCGCCACCCGACATAGAGGTGCCCGATATCGTCGACGAAGATCCATACCCGCGAGACTCTGAAGGAGCCTCATTGCACCGAGGGCACTTTCGAACATGAGAGGCGCGCTCCGCAGTCAAGCCAAGCACCCGGTGGGCACCTTGAAACTGGACTCATGTGAAGCGAAAAAGAGAGCCAAAGCCCCGCGACCCGTACCCGAAATCACCCTCATGTAGTCCGGTGGGGAAGGTTTGCATAACGCCAAGAGGCCAAGGTAGACCCGGGCACGGAGAATGCGCAAAATGCCCCGTTGAATGTGACCCCCAAAATTTCCCAAGCGAGTGAGAGCATCTTGAGTCGGAAGTTGTAGGCAAGTCAATTGGGTAGCGGGCGCCACCGCATTGTTGACCGAAGATACCACCAACTCGACATGATGCCCAACATAATCGGAAAGGTTTTTATTGCGGATTGAAATTTTGCTGCGCTGTGCTCCGTTCAGGAATTCTTGAGTGCTCCGTTGCGGAGCTATTTACTTTTTCACACACGATTTGCTTGTTTACTCGTGATAGAGTCCGACACCGGAATCGAACCGCCGCCTCCTTGCACCCTTGCTTTCGCTTATCTCTATCCACACAGTCTTTGCGTCAAGGGACACTAGGGGACTTATAACGAGGCGGGGCCAATCCGGTTGTCACAATGCGAATAATATAGACTTAAAAACTGAACAGACAAGGGTACCGGTACATGTGGTCCTTTGTCTGGCTGTTTTGGTGGTTGTTTGGGTGGATGTTCGTCGCTTCCTTGGCATGGATGCTGTTGACTCTCGCTCCTTCCGCTATGATAGTTCTGTCCGTATGCATCATTTCGTTCGTCGATATAATTATGTTCCTTTTCGGCGTTGTTTGGGTGATGTGCGACGCGATATCATGCAACGTCTTTCTGCTGCTCTTCCTAGCACTCAGGGTTCCTATCTCCGCGACGCTTTTCATGAGGGTAGTGTTGATGTTGTGGCATGCCTTCCTGTTTCTCGGGCTTAGGTTTCCCCCCCTCTTTTCTTCTTTTTGCTTGGTGACCTCCACTGCTTTTTTCTTGTAAAATATAAGGTACAGGTAGTCCCTACATCTAAAGGCGCGGATATACCCTCAGAATAAGTCGCTAGTCGATATTCATTAATACATATTTTTACAAAATAATGAAACATTGTGCGTTTGATAAAAGATAATAATAATCTGGGGTTATAAGGCACGTTCATCTAAGGGCAGCGTACCTAGGTACGGTTAAGGCGTACCTGGGTACGGTTACACGGAAAATATAGCACAGCCGTCAAGCTAGTCTCAATTGCCCAAATGAGTGGCTCGACGGGGTCTTAAGACCTATGTGGACCTACAAGTACATGCTTTTCATCATCCAAGGTCGGGTGGTAAAACGCGGTCTGGTGCATCATCAACAAAATACATTGTCGTCGCCATGGCGCTCCCCATCGGGTCCCGGGTTCAAATGCGCCTAGACGGCCTCTCCGCACGTTTTTGGGCCGATGGAAAGCCGCAAATCCCTGTCATAACCCTGACATTGCATATGTGACAGGGGTGGTGGTGGCCTTCAGCGGGGCGTGGGTGAAAGTGCGGTTTTCCGACTTCCATGCCGAAATATCGGGATATCTAGGCGTCCACCGCCACTGCCTCACCCTTGTGACCGCTACCGGGGGCGACTCCTCCGTATCCCTGGCGCCTACAGCCTCCCACGGGGTTGCATTAGCCAACGCCAACCTCTTGAGAGAATCATTGGAGGGAGATGAGGACGAGGATTGTGGAGAGGACGACCCCCATGCCGAGGCGTATGCCGACGACTATCCCGTACATGGTGGTTAGACGCCGGCAGCGGGCATCTAGTGTCAGCGCAACAAAGATGGGAAGGGCCATGTACGCTCTCGGCGGATGAAATTTGGTAGTAGCCCTGAAAGCTTCACCCCGTTTGGCTTTTTTAAGGCTTTCTTGTCTTTAGCCTTCCTGCTTTCGTGTCTTGAGGCTATGGACGTGGCGGTGGCGGATAGCAATTGTAAAGATTGCCCCCCGTTCACTCTCCCCGAACTACTTGTTTTCATGGGCCTACTCATTCACGCCTCTCGGTTTCCGTTTTGCACCCATGAATAATTGTGGGGGTCTGAGAATACCTTAAACGATCAGGTTCCGTGCTCGTTCACATTCCGGAGCGTCATGTCGGCGACCAGATTCCGGCAATGGAAACGGTTTTTTAGATGCCACACAGATACGTCGATGGGGAAGACGCTTGCTAACAACACTAAAGCAAGTGGTGCCCTCGTATCAGTTTTAGGCATACGTGAAAGTGATGATTTAATGTACTGAATTCGCACGTCACACTGTTCCAGGGCTGACGGGGATGGTATAGCGATACTTGTATTTCTATAGGTACCCGTACTCGGTAGTCGAGACTGGTATTTCTCATTTCGGCCGCCAGATGGGCAAGAGTGTTGATATTAATTAATAAAAGTTCTTGCAAGACAAAGCAACACGTTGGTTTTAAGCACGTGTCTGAATGCATGCCTATTTTTTTGTACCCAAAATATTCTTACAAGAAAAAGCAGTGGACACCATCATGTAAAAAGAAGAAAAGAGGGAAAAACCTAAGCCCGAGGACCAGGAAGGCATGCCACAGCATCAACACCGCCTTCATGCAAAGCGCCACGGAGATAGGAACCCAAAGTACCATGAAGAGCAACATGAAGACGTTGCATGAATTCTCGCCACACATCCCCCCAAAAACAGTGTACCTATTATTCCAAGCGATGACTGTGAAGAGCATAGGTACCACGGTTTAAGCCCGCCCTTTCGCATTATAGTCGCTATATAGCTGCTTAGGTAGAACACTTTGGCGCTTTCAAGTTTTCGTTGTGGCCGGCTCGAACATCATCGCGATAGGGGAAGGATATATATGTACCCTTACAGTAAGGCTAGGGATCAGCCATCGATGATTTTTCGATGTTATTGTCATCAAGCAAAAATTGCCATCTGATGGTGCCATCGATATGGACACATGTGCCATTGATGGCAACACGATGACTATTGATGAATATCGGGGATGGCAATGTTTATGTTCTTAAATATCGAGGATGACAATAATTTACTCGATAGCAGTCGATGGAATGATGATGGGAGTGCTTGTGTTATCGATGGTGTGGTGATGGGTGAGGCCTTACCATTGATGGCTGCATGATAGGTATAGTCGATGAGTGCCATTTATATCGATAATTCCCGATATATATTTCTAAAAAGTCTAATTCAGTAGTTTAGCGCGTATATACCACATGGGATAGTGTCGTTCTAAACGTCAATAATAATGACTGTTGCCTGTACCATTATACTTGTTCCTATAGTGCTTCTTGTAATCATTTTTGCCATTACTGGTTTGTACATGAACCTTCTGTAGTTTCAATTGCACGTAGTGTACTACTATTTCATGCTGTGCCTGTTCCGTCCGAATTATTCTGAAATTATACGTAAGGATTCTTATGCGTGTAATGAAACCACTATTAACAGCCAAGACTCATGTCAATGATTGTTATATTTCATTGCGTCATTGTCATTTACAAGTGTTGTTATTGATTTATTTGAATGCGTCAAACAATACTTCTTTAAGATTTTTAAAAACATGTCATATTTAAATTCATTGTTCTTCAAAAACTTTCTTTCATTTTTAGTTGAATTTCAACTACATGTGTTGTGTAGTTTATTTGAATTTTCAGAAGTGTGCATTCTAATTTATTAACTCATATGTGTGATTGCTGAAAAGGCGCACGTCTTTGATGCGTTTCGCGCCACTTCTCTAGTGCTTTACGTACATTTTCTATAATTGACAACTGCGTGTGCGGCTGGGAAACTACACTTGTCACGAATGGGCGTCTGTTCATCGGCTCGTCAATCGTCATCCAACAAGTTGATCGTACCGTCCGACAACTAATCACTATTTGATGACTCGAATTCCCGCACACCTGGCGGTATTATTGTCTGCTCATGCTGCCAACGAGGCAACATGAAATCTTTGATATTATAAAAGCGTCGAGGCATGGATCAATAATTCAATATACATTGATTCAAAGTACTGGATGATCAAAGGCTACACCCACTCCAGTCACGCAGTCACCGTCTTTTCCTCGGCTCGTGACATGTATTTAATATGGATAGCGACCGCAAACACTTCAAAATTTCCGCCGGACGTATTTCCGCGACCATCGCAAAGGTTCGCGCTTTGACTGCCACTAGTACCGCCGCACTGCTTCTCCATCATGCAGCGATTACTTGTCCAAGTCTCTCCACGACGATAATATTATTTCGGCTATTGACAGTGTTTCTTGTCATCCAACCTTGATGTTGCCCGACGAAGCTCCTAGGTAAATGCATATGTGAAGTTTTGTTTCGCCACACTCCCGTACCCCCGTCCTTCAGCGGCACATCGCGCTGTGTTCCATCGCGCTGTGTCCGGCCGCTGACCTGCTGAGGTACCCCGCTCCGTCGTAGCGACTTTATCCAAGTGTTGTTTTGTCGTGTCCACGAACCCCTCCCCCGTTAGCTTGCTGTTGTCACTCTGCCCGTTTACCCGTGTATGCAGTAATATACGTTAATGAACGGTCCGGTGGAGTTTGTTTTGCGCCTATCGCCACTTCCTCTCGCCGCTGCAAGTTCCCGTTACTTTGAAGTGGTAGCTCTAGTCTGCTGCTTTCCCATCCCTCCTCGTGCTTGCACGTATCAATTTATATAGTACAATGTTCAAACACGTAGTTGTTATGCGCAGGTACGCGTTGCGAGCAGGAAAGCAAGAGCTAGTCGGGGAGTCAAGCAATATAAAGATCGAGCCCGAAGCAAGTGCTTCTAAGGTACGTCCGCAACATGCGTCCCCCCCTACCCCCCGCCCCTGCTTGTGCATTCAAATGTTTCCAGTCGACGCGTTGAAATATCCCCACCTGATAATCCAACGTCTATTCCGAAATGCGCATGCTGAAATGCGAATGTTTTTATTTATTAGGTGTAAACTCGTAAGTTTGGACTTGGACTGTAGCCGTGTAACGAGCACCACAGGTGACTATCGATAGCTAGGTGCCAACAATTTTAATACCCGCTAGTAGTTTTGAACGGTGGGCATCCATTAAGCTCAGTAGTCAGTTGTCGGATTGATTTTCAAATTGGACTCATGACATGGTTATTTGTTTCATGTTCGCTGAGCAGCGGTTTTTGTTCTGTTGGATCGAGACGATTGTTCCCCCCATCTTGTTGATTAATCTGAGGATAGTCTATGTGATGCTGTGGGTTATGGCACTAAGCAGTATTGCTGTTATGGTGAAATGGTTATCTGTTGTTTAAAGTTGTGTTCAATATGATGTTTGCTCCGTATCGGACAGCATTCTTTATGTGGGCGGTGCTAGTGCTTTTGCATGCCTCATTTCTCTCAACCTATGGAGTCTCTCCATGTTCATCTGCTTGGTGGTATCCACTAAATTTCTTGAAAGGATATCGTTATGTGGGCGCTACTTTTTGTTGTTTGAACTAAGTGAAAAATGACATTGTTGCTTATGTTGTGTTCCACGAGTTCTAATAGGTAATAAGTTCGTAATTCCTTATATCCGTCCATGTTGTGACCTTTGCTTGTTAATTTGTGTATGTCTTATCTTCAGGTGACACGAAGCGTGGAGACTCGTGAAGATCAAGAGTGAAGTTGAAGATGCTGAAGACTTTTTCTAGTTTTTAGAAGTCTTTAGAAGTTCTCTTTGTCTTTTGGTTGTTCAGACTGTTTTAGAACGACAATATATGGATCATTCAGGCACATAGGCACAAAAAAAGATGTTTGTAAAGATCGTTAAGGTACATGGGCAAGAATATAATGTTCATAAAAAACGAAACTGTAATCACAAATTTGCAAAAAGATCTAACGTTTGTCACTTTTTCCATTTATCTCCCGATGATAGGACTACACCCCGCTGACTACCTTTTTGCGTCATGCCAACGAAGGCATGGCGCGCTGCCAAAACCCCAATGCGAAATGCTTGAGCACGTTCGCATTGGGAAGAGTGGGGTGTGGGAATTGAGGGTTTGCCACTTTGTATGGGATAGATTGTATGGGATACGTACCACCTACCTCTAGGAGATTGTAGTACTTTGTGGAGCTGCTATATCTGTGCGCACGATTGATTACATTGATGGCAATGTTAAAGATGACGACATCGAACATGCTGATGTTGATGAAGATAGTTGGCGCCGAAGGCAATGTCGATGTCGATAATTATCGCTGATAGCAATAATTCATGTAACCAGAATATCAGCCGGCAATATATTCGCCTTTGCACATCGTTGCCATCAATATATCCCATGGCAGTGCATGTCCCCATCGGTCATCGACTAGAATAAATATCGCGATGGCAATGATCGGTGTTTGCATTATCACTGCCATTCCACATCGGAAAATTGAACTATCACTCCCATCAACATCGAGAAGCCGACCCATCACTACCATCAACATCGAGAAAATCCGGGTGATCCCTAGCCTTACCTTACAGACGAGTATCAACGCTACAACTAGTCGCCATGCGGGCAGAAGTGTGTTCGCGGTGGTGCGCGACTGCGCAACGCTACATGAACTGGAGAACCCCGACGTTTCGGACATTGTTCACATTCAGCAGTCGAGACCCACGAGAACGGTAGCAACTACCTGGTAAAGGCGCAAACCTACGCGAAAGTTCGGCACACACAACAAATCAATGCTCGACGTGTGGGAATTTAAGTTTGTTTGCGGCCGGGCCCTTTCTCCGACGCGTGGGATCCTTCGATAGCGCACCCAATGCCAGGCGATTGTCACTCCGGCTTCAGTGCAATAGCGTTTTATCAATTTATCTAAACAGCTTGGCAAGGGCCGGAAGTCGTATGGGTAGTTATGCGCGAGAAAACATTGCCAAATTATTGGCGTCATTACTACTGACTTGCTTATTGGCGAAAATGGAGTGTCACACGTGTGTCATTGACACGCATCATGGCACGCGGGATCAAGCAACACCGGAACTCCGCATTGAACATATGGGATATCTATGTGAACATACCTCCGCGTGTTGTTTGGGGTGAAGAATACTTTGATCCTCTCAGCCTTACTACTACATAGCCTCATATATTCTTAACTCCTTTCAGGGCAATACATTCGTCGAATGCACCGATTCTGAAAATGGCATTATGGTTGGCATTATCATGTCGTCCTATTTGTCTTCATGTCTTGTTGCCATTATTTAATAATGCACGTGCGTGACCTTTCGTTAGAATGTGAAATATGCAGTACAATATGTTAATGTCTCAAAGAGCTTGAAGCGTTCTTGTTGTATCTTGTTTATCCTTTAATTGTCGCCAATTGGGGCATCTTCGCAGAAAATAAACTCTAGTGTTAAAAGTTGCATTATCTTGTATCCCCTTTTTTTGCCATCATAGCGAAAAAGTAGATATCGGTCACCACAGAGAAAATTCGAGATCATGGAAATGAAAAAATGGGATCCATTCTTAAAAACACACGTCAACATTTTAAGGTGCGTTGTTGTTGGTATGCGTGCCAAATCGTTGTGTTTTATGTTGGTGAACGTGATTTAGATGAACATGATAATTCATAGTTGTTTGCTTTTGGATCTAAAGACAGCGAGTATGAGGTAGACAGCTTAGCGGTCAAGCTCCTTTCATCTCATGCAGGTCATAATAAAAGAGTGCAACACCAAACTTCGAGGCATGGACGGGTTTCCGGAAGAGGTGGCCAGAGCACTGTACCACGTCTTCATACCATGGTAAAGCTTAGAGATGATTGCGAGGGCTATCGATCGTCGCGAGGAAGAAAGAGCAAGTGCGAAGCGCTTCTAACTCAGTAACTCACCGTCTGCAGCATTGTCCATCCTTTAGGCTTGCGGGGCGGAGTACCTTGTCAAAACCGAAGGAATATGACAACCTCCGTGGTATGTTATTTTTGGTCCAAAGTAACGACAAATTTGATCGGCATTGTTGCACTATGAATAACGGCACACTCTGTGTCTCTCTCACACACGCACATACACACATAAACACTTTACACACACATGAGCTCTCTCTCTCTCTCTCTCTCTCTCTCTCTCTCTCTCTCTCTCTCTTTCTTTCTCTCTCTCATTATATATCTGTCTCTCTCTATCTCTCTCAGTCTCTCTCTCTCATTCTCTCTCTCTCTCTCCTCTCTCTCTCTCTCTCCTCTCTCTCTCTCTCTCTCTCCTCTCTCTCATGTATGAGAAATCAATTGTCGGGCTTACCGCATGTACAAAGCGATGATGGCATCCAAAATGTAGCAGTGAAAGGTATGCAGCAAGTTGAATGTTAGAAAAAAGCGAAAAGGCTTTCGGAGATTCAATAGTTACAGACTTCTCGAATAAGAGATGGCCGGCAAGAGTTACAAGTCATATTGTCAGCGCGGCACTTAAAGCAGCCCCGCAATTTGACGCACGCTAGCAAACAACTAAAACACGGATCTCCCCTCCTTCCTAGAAAGCATGGCGGCCACCCCGCCCTCATGTTACTAGAATTCACCCGTTGTTTCGCATGCTCTGAAAATGAAAGCGGTTTTAGTCTAATTGAGTTTATAAAACAACATTTCCCGTCGGGATAATAATAATATGTAAAAAAGTGTTATTTTCGAGCTTCATTTCGAATGCGCACCTCATTTTCTATGTGCCAGCTTTTCTGCAATGCAGCGTTGCTTGATTGGGAATGTAAGAGCTTCTCCTTGCATAGAACTAACTTCAAAACAAGGATAGAGTAGAATGTTTTCCTATCATTTTCATTTCGCCATTCTACTTGCAGGTCTTCCATTATTTTATTATTAATATCTATTTGTGCAAGGGGTCACATGTGACCCCTTACAGAAAACGCTTTTTTATATGTATCTTTTGGCATGATGCTGTGCCCCTCCTCGAATAGTTAATCTACAAGGCCATCTCGATTCAGTGCAAAAAAAGTATTGAAATCGGTGGTAGTTTAGCGAAGTAGTGCGCATCGGAACATGCGCTAGTCGGGGGCTTTCAGTTACTCCGATCGCAGCGCACAGTCACTTTTCAGCTACTCACCATGCGGGCCGAACTTTACCCGTTCTGCGTTCCGGGCGTGGAAGTGGTGGCCTTGGCCACCCTTTTTGACGATGGTGATGCCCATGGATGGTCTAGGGCCACTTACGGTGAGCATTGGGCCACTGCTACACTCACGGGGGTCGTTAGCACTGAAACGGACGCTTCCGCACTAGTGCGATGGGAGGATGGTGATGAGATGGAGGTTCAACTCGAGGACATAGAACTTAACGGCGAGACCCTCCGAAGAGCCCAAACCGCCTTGGTTGAGCAGCCTAAGGCCCAAACAAGAAGCCAAACCGAAAAAAGTTTGGTGGACGGTGCCACAAGCGGCCCTGCTGAGGTAGAACCGGAGTCGGAGGAGGAGCCGCTTTTTACGTACGCGGGAAGAAAAACCGGGGCAATTAACACCGGCTCATTAATCGGTCAGCATTCCGGCGTCGCGTCGCCACAGGTCCCCAGCGACGACCCACAGGACAACAATGCTTCCCTTGACATCGGCAGCAACCATCAGTCCGAGTCGGAGGAGCGAGGTCGGGGTCGTGTGAGCTGCGGTGGCCGAGGCCGCCGTCGTGGTAGTGGCGTGTCATTGCGCGGCCGCGCTTCCGCTCGTGGGAGGGGCCGAGGGCGTGGCCGTGGTCGTGCAACCGACTCGACAACTACACAGAGAAGTCCCCCTTGATTTTTTTCGAGCACTTTTCCTACAGATCTATTGGAGACAACCGCCACGGAGATGACTCGGCGTGGGCTGGAGCTCGGGTTCGGCGCAGGATGGGAGGTCACCCATGGGGAGGTGTGGCAGTTTTTCGCTTACAACATGGCGATACTGATATGCCACACCGGAGGGCCAAAGGAGGACATGTGGCTCCCTCCTGGCAATGAAAAGTACAAGGGTGCATTCCACACTGCGCCCGACCTGGGGCAATACGACGTCACGTACGCAAGGTTCTGCCGCATGATGTGGGCGTTTGCGCTCCCCACCTATGGGGACAGCACGGACCCATTCGACCCTGTGCGCCGGTTTACCGAGTCGTGGAATCGACGGATTGCAAGCCAGCTTTCTCCCGGTCCGCTTTTGACGGTGGACGAATCCATGGCTTTGTGGACAGGCAAGCGAGAGAAGGACGCTGCTACCCAAGGTGAGGGTATGCCGGGATGGATGTTTGTGGGGCGCAAGCCAACAAACCGGGGGCGCGAGTCCCACACCACGGCAGATTGTGACACAGGGTGTATTATATTTGTAGAGCCGTATGAGGGAAAGCTCCACATGGCGAATAAAGAGTTTGTGGATGAATGGGGGAAGAAACCATCAAAGTGTATTCGTTGTGTAAAGCCGTGGTTTGTATCTGGGCGGTGTGTCATTGCCGATGCCGGCTTTGCGTCTATCAAGTGTGCTGAGGGCTTGGCTGAGCACGGTATCTACATGATAGGGAATGTGAAGGGCGCTAGCAAAGGGTTCCCCAAGAAGTGGATGCTCGACCAGCTACATGTGAGGGGGGATACGGTGTGTGCATCGTCGTCCTTTAAGACCAGCTGCGGTCAAGAGTGGACTCTATTGGCAGCTGGCGATAAGGACAAGCAGCCCATGACGCTGCTAGGAACTGCTGGCACGAGCAACATGGGGGCGGCTATGCAGCGCGCCAACAGTGTTTTGAAGGCGGATGGGACTTTCAAGGTGATGAAGTTTGTCCTAGAGCAGTGGGCAATCCACTCCGTCTACCGGCGGAACTTCAACGCCATCGATATGCACAACTTCAAGCGCCAAGGGCCAACATGCTTTGAGGACACATGGAAGACCCACCGCTAGTGGATTAGGGAAGTCCAGATGCTCATCGGTATGAGCGAGATCAATGCCTTCTTGATGTGGAAGCGCTTCAAGCCTGGCCAACATCAATGCAGCCCCGACTTCTTCCGGAGAATGTTGGTACATGAAATGATGTATCACCCCATTCGCATGCGCGAAATTGGTGAGCGCCATGCCCCTCGGTGCCACCGCCCCGTTGACTCCTACCACTTGCTGTTGAACCCGGTTGGAGAGACTTTGCGGGGCCGCTGCAAGCGCCGCAGGTGCAGGTATTGCTCCAAAAAGACGCAGAACCATTGCGCATGTGGCCCTTGGGTGGAGAGACAGTTGTGCATGTTCATATGTGGCCCTGCGCAGAATCATGAGTGCTTTGCCAAGCACAATGCTGGCATTCTGCCCCCTAACCAGCGGTCTCTTGCCGTGACACAACATTGGGTGGCAAGGAAGACTGCAAAGGAGACTTGAAAGGTTGTTTTTGGATCTAGCTCAGCTTTAGGTGGCAAGAGCTCAGCTCAGGTAGTAAAATCAAGCACGGACATCAACAGGAAAAAAATTCAACTAACGAAATGATGGCAAATCTTCTCTTTGTTTTGCACCTTGTTGTATTATCGTGTATCTTGCACTATGGTCTACCTTTATGCGCATTTTGGAGTCATTCTGAACCAGTCATGGGGCACACTTATGCATGAGACGACCCCCTAATGTTGAAAAATGGGAGGCGTCACATGTGACCCACTACGAAACCCGCCACCAACCATATGAAATCACTGAAATTTGTCACCATTTCTTAGTATGATGTTTATTGAAAAGTTTAAATGTATGTGTACCAGTTTAAGCCGATTCTTAGGCCGATGGATGTAGTTACAGTCAATTCCGTGAAAGGCTCTGCCTAGCGCTATTTTTTGCCGTCGGAAGTGGCTAAGCCCCATGATAACATGTCATCAGCATGGCCTCTTTAATGCTCACAACCGACCTCCGTCTTCTACCACAGATCAAACATGCCTAGAGGAGCAACATAATATAGAATGAGTGAATTCTGAGATTATCTACATGTGCTCGCACCGGATGGGGGAAACCGAATGGGAGGGGTCACATGTGACCCCTTCCACGCGCCAATAGACATTAATATGATATTATGTAAATCGTCCAATTTTGGATGTTTGTAATCAAACATTTAAAAAACACAGCGATATACTGATATTTCCTGAATCTCTGCTCATCGCACGCTCGTTATATAGTATTTCCGATTATATATCTTTATTACACGAAACTTACGGATGTACCTCGTACCTAGATCCAATATAAGGAATATGTAGCCGCCACTCCGGTGAAATATTATTTTAGTGTGATTTCGTTAAGTACTATGGCTGCACGTATACCTGGCCTTAAAAAGGATATTTCTACACTTTGGCAAGAATCTGCCCGACGGGCAGATTCTTGGATGATCCGATGGTTGACAGCCCGCGACGAAGCCGCTCCGTACTTTGCCCTCGCATCCTGCCCGTACCTGTTAATTTTAGTTTCTAGCACAGGGCCGTCATGATGGACTACAAAACCTACCCAAAGGTCAGGTCCTTGCCCGCTAATGAGTCCCATACCCAAGCAGGGCATACTTTGTGAGATGCCTCACGTACCCATTTAATGTAGTGCTGCATGCAGTAGTTTTTCCAGCCAGTGTGAGGGCCCTGAAAATTGGCTGTGTAGGGCGGTCGAACGTGACAATTTTTTAATTACTAGCCGCACGCCCCGCGCAAAATATACCTGTACCTGTACCCGGGCAGCGCCCAGACCTCGCCCATTACGCTAGTTAGGGTGGGCCTCGCTAAGGGCACTCACGGAGACTTCACCCATCAGTGGGGGGCACAGGTCTGCCGGGGGCGATAAGGTAGCGGGGGCGGCCATGGCGGGGTGGATGGCGGCGGGGGCGGCCGTACATGGCGCTTGCTGTGTCTCGGCGGGGACGGCGGGCGCAAGAGTCGCTCGCTTGGCCGCGAATCTAGCTACCGCTTGGTTCACGCTGGCCAACGCGAGGACCCTATCTTTGAGGTCGGCCTTGCTTCCCTTAGCCTCCGGAGCTTCGGGGTCGTCGTGTTGTAGCGGTGCCTTCAAGTCTTTTACTTGAAGGGAATCAACCGTGCCGAGGCCACGGGCGGCAATGGTCTCAAGAACGGTGATGGCGTGGGTAACAGCCTCGACCACCGCCTTGCGCCTTTTTGCGTTTTTTGCCTCCTCTTTTTGTGCCTTATCGCTTGCCTTGCGTTTTTTCTCTAGGTCTTGGGCGCGTTTCAACGTAATAGACTCTTCGCCAGTAGCGCTGCCTTGGCGTGACCAGATATTCTTTGCGGTTACCCGCCCGCTCTTGCCATCACATCGTCAGGGAAAACGGGGAGCTTTGTGATGCGGACGCGGCGCACAACGCTGGCGATACGCTCTTCAATCGCGAGTGGGATTAGAGTACCGCCAGTCTTTTGGGGAGTTGGAACATGTATGGTGGTCTTGATAGATGTTGAGATCAGTGCTCGGCACCATGAGTGACTAATAGTAATGTTGTAATCTTTAAATAGCGTTGTATGAGCTTGAGTCGCCGCAGCACGCCCAGATTGGTCGCATTCAACTGCATTTTCTACCACCCGCCTGAGCACACTCTTGACTGCCTCCATGTAATCCTTGTGGTTGTCAGCGCCCTTTGTCCTTTTGTCCTTGTCCTCCGCCACCGTCACGCGGTCTTCCATCATCTTCCTGCCACATTTTCCTTTCCGGCCAACACCCCGACGGACAGCAGCGGTAGCAGAGATGGGGTTGAGCGGCGGACGTTGTTCAGCAGCCTCGTAGGTGGTGTGGCTTGGGCTGTCGTGGAGTGCCAGAGTGTTTGCGTTCTCCTCGTCGCCTTTTTCTGGCCCGAGTATGTCGATGGCCTTCATCAATTTTGATAGGGCGGAAACGCGCCGCCAAATGCCGTTCTTGAGGGAGTTGTTGTAGTATGTCGGGACACTAACTACAGCCTCCTCGGCAGCACGCAAACCGGCCTCCAAATAGCCTACGCCAGGCTCATTCTTCCAGATATGAGCACCACGATCGTATAGTTGTTGGCGATGGGTCTTGTTGAGCCCGGCAAACGGTAAAGGGTGAGTCGTACGTCGTGGTCGGGCGGGGTCGAACAAGTTGCGATCAGCATCGGGAGGGGCGACGGTGGGGTTGGCACGCCTAGACATGGCACAGACACTGCTGTATCGCAGAGCGAGGGTGCACGTGGAGTTAGTTATTACGTTGTTGGTCGAGTTGCGGTACCCGGACAAGTCGATATCGGGAGGACGAGAAGGTGCTGGTCGCGAAAAAGGGAGAAAAAAAAAAGCGCGCTCACCGGATCGGCCTGCGTGTGTCTACCCCGAGTGGCGGAGGCGACGCGTGAAGGGGCGACAGAGCGCACCCATGCATCGCTCAATATCACTAGGGAGTCGGGTTTTCACTCTTGGTGGGCCAAACGGCCGTTGTAGGTGGTCGGGGTCGCTTGTTGGGTGGTGTCGTCGGGTAGTGGGGTCGATCGTGACAGCCGGCGAATAATTTGAATTACAAAGACATTCGGGTGGTTCGATTTTCACTCACCCCCTCGTACCCACGGGTCGGCATGATGACCACCAAGCCGCCCGCCCACCCTCGGCTATGTTACAACCTTGGTTGCTAAGGTGTTAGACCAATGGTTGGCCCTAAGAGCAACCCCATACTGCCCTATCCCTGCCCAACGTGACGGCGGGTGGCTAGTTAGACACGGGTGGATAGAAACTAAAATTAACAGGTACCTGCCTTTGCCCGAAATGGCATATAACAACCCGGTATATTCTGATACGTTATGCGTGGGCCGCCCCGGCGGGAGTCTCATCACTATCACTAAGCTGCAAACTCACCGTATTTATATCATTATGATTTATACTTGCCAGCTATGCATATTGGTCATACGACGATATATTTTGGCCATGAAATATCAAAATAATTTGAAATATTTTACTCCAATACCAGTAACCGCGGCAGGAGTCTCTGGGCCCCCCCCTTATGCTATGCTTAGCTGGACTTAGAAGCGTGAGGTAGACCGCTGAACCACTAATCCCAACCTCTCCAATGGCATTAGCGATACCGTCTAAAACATACCCGTATCCAGGTATTTATTATTTTCTGATCTATACGTATTTTTTTTTGGATACAGTATGAAATAAAAAATGTCGCTAGTCTCCACGATACGCGGCCTGCTCCAGCCGCTGCGGGGTCGCTGATCAGCAAGGCTGTTCAGCTTGAGCTGGTCGAGGCGAACCTGCCTGACCTCGGCTCCTGTGCGACTCCGGTCGTGCCGGAGCTTGGGGGGAAAGGCATGTGAAAAACCCCCTCGCATAGGTCGTCGTCGGTCCCGCCTCGATCCGTGCTCAACCCCGCCCGAGGTATTAGCCGCTCCTCTCGACGCAACTCTCCACCTAGCCGAGTCTTCTCTCCTCCTACGGGGGCTGAGAAGAAAAAAGAACTAGGCTGCATACGGTGTCCGGCTGGCTCTCCTGCCCCCGAGCCAGATTTTCTCCTGTCCCCTGTCCTTTTCCCGTGTGTTTCCAACACCTATCTGATCGCGTTGTGGCCGTCCGTGCCCTCCCCCGGTGGTTTACATTGTTAGGGGGGCGCCTTTACGAGCAGTGTGCCGTTACGATAACCCTAGGCACACTGCCTGAGGCAGCCTGTCGATAACCGGGTACCGACTAGGGAAGGGGTTGGAAGAACACAGGGATCGAGTCGCCATTCCTCAAAAGATGGTGGGTACGGGAATTTTTCCAAAACCCCCCCGTACCGGGCTTTTCCGGCGGCGGGCGATCCTAATGACCGCCGCCGCCAGACCGTGCCGCTCCTCCGGCTGCGACCAACCTCCGTCCTGCGTAGCATCATGCCTCGCCCCTAGGGGAGACCTAAGGCTCTCGCACGACTGGCGACTGCTAGCGAGCGCCGTCCCTAGCGCTGCTTCCCAGCTGTCCGCCGCGAACTCCAACACCCTCGTCCCTCCGCTGATCCGTCCGTACCCCTCTTCGCCAAAAAATATTTCGCGAACGCCGCCCCCGCCCCATCGTCGGGAGAGTATCTGCGAGTATTTAGTCGCGGAAAAGACATATCGGACTGGCCGAGCGGGAGATCCCTGTACTGGTGTACGGATATTATGTTTTTCCAAAACCCTCCGTACAGGGCTTCCCGACAGCTAATGATCCCGCGGATCGCAGCTGCCGGTACCTCGTTCAGCCCCCTACCGTGCCAGGCCTGGCACGGCTATGGGGTCACCAGCGTCCACCGCGTGGAGGTAGAGGTAGGTGCCGACGGGCCTGCGAGCGCACCCCCCTCCGGGGCCGTCGCCGCTGCGCCGCCGGCGGGCGCCATGAAATATCACCTTATTCGGGATTATTTCGCATCTATCGTTATCCCAGATCAACGTCGACCGCCAGATCTTTCTTTGGTAATTCACATGTTTCAGAGCTTGAATTACGGGTATGTGTACTAAAGTGCAATTACTTTTCAGGGGGAGAGAAATAATTCGGTGAAATGACATTTTTACATTTCATTAAATCCATTATTACCCGATGGCCTATGGCCTATCGGATCTAATACGCTGACTAGAATCCTGATCTGCCGGTAAGAAACAGCTCTACAACTCTATCTAGGTCAGCACACGTCCCTTTCGAAGTAGCGTTACGGAAGATTTCCCGCGCTATCATAGGAAGCGGCACTGCTATTGGTGGCCGGATGTTTGCTTCACTTTGCACAACGTCGACGCCGTTAATCGCCTGCGGCTGGTTGGCGTCATGTAGCAGAAGAGCGGGGTGCTTGGCAGATGGACGACGGGCTGTGGAAAAGCTCTTCGTTACCGGCATCGCCCGGTGACGTCGAGGCTCGACTATGCCGAAGATAGCAGTAGGGTTTCCCGGGCCATTTTGGTCGCTTCTTCATAAACCACTAGCAACAATAGTAGTTCACGTAGGTATATTAATGTGTTGTAAAAAAATGTACTCGGCAAGCAGACGTTTTTCAAAAAGGAGAGGGCATCACACCTTCTAGTCTCCTCATACGGACTGCACACTCCTAGTACTTCCTTCCTCTGTCGTAGTGGGAGGCTTATGTCCCGGGAGAGGCGGTACCTTGAAGTATGTGAAGGCCTTCCCGTAGTCACTTCGGAAGTCATTGCAACGTTCTTCGCTTCGCCCCCCGCAGTCGGTAGAAAACGTCCCACCCCATCTGTGTTGGGGATCTCCTTTTTTGAGCTCTTAAACCTTCGTGAATTGTACGCCGACACGGTTCAGTCTTCGCGACGCTAAGCACTAGATCGGAAGTGGTCAACAACCTTATCACATAAAGATGGGTGCGGAGAGAAGGAGGGATTGTAACAACTTATCTTAAAGACCATGACGTTACTTGTATCTCCACAGCAAACCAGGCTTGCGAATACGCGTGAGAGAGGCGTGCAGCGTACTAGCTCTTCCGACAAGGGTGGTCTGTGCGGTGAGATTGTTGAGACGTTGAAAATGTAGAGTGTCAGAACCTGACATATTCAGTGTCGCTACTCGTACCGTAGTAACGATGCGGCTGCGCTGCTTGCCAGCAATGTCGCGGTATAGTTATTACCGCTGAGCGCGAAAGCAGAGAGTGCCTAGGCTCGTGGCTAGCTACGGCTTATAAGGCACGGGCTAGCTAGAGCTGACCGTTGGGGAAGTCGTTGGTCGTTGGCTGCGTCTAACTGTTCGGGCAAGGTGGTTGCCCTGCAGGCGAGACGCGCCGATATTAACGGTACCAGTAACCGCTAGAGTTACTGTCACGTACACATGATATTGGATATGCAAACCTCTAGATTCAAATCAATCTGACCATTTACCCTAGGGCACGTTTTGCCAGTAACCTAAATATATTTGCCTTCGGTCACAGAGCTGTTCTTGGCCCAGCCACCCATAAATTTGATTACGGGGAGGGGCGCGCCGATGCAGCTGGCAGCGGACGCCGCGCCTTTGCGTAGGCTGTGCGACGTCCATTTAAAGCCGGCGGGCGCGGACGAGTGGACTGTGAGGAGGGCGAGGGAGAGCCAGGCGGAGATGGTGGACGCGGCGCCCCACTCGGTGGAAGGTTCGGAAGGTGAGCAGCTCCAAAAGGCGAGTGGGGGTGGCGTGTTGTAGAATTTGTTGCAGAAGGTCGCGCGCTGCTCCGTGTAGTAGACGAGCAGGTCTGCCAAGACGGGGTTAGCTGCTACAGGGATAGCGATGACAGGTTTTTCGGCCGCGTCGCGGCGCTGGTCCCCTTTAGATTTGCGCACGAATAGGCAGATTTGTTGAGAGGGCCTGTCGACCACTAGGTCGCCGGTCTGGCAGCGGGCGCCGGTTTCGGCGCGGCAGAAAAACATGTAATTGACACACACCGCTAAACAGGCTCTGAAGCGCTGCATCTGAGGGAGGGAAGCAGGGGTCCACGCGAAAGTTCCGTGTAGGGTGTTGGCGGCGTGTAGGATGTCCAGAGCGACTTGTGCGGGTAGCGGGAGGCGAGCGGTGGTGGGCAGCAGGCGGTGCTGTAGCATTTCGAGTCCACGGCGGGCGTCCGCCAGGAGTTCGCCCACGGCGATAGGTTGGCGCCGGTGGTCGCGGAAGAACTTGTTAATTGCGGAGAAGTAAGGCTGCAGCGAGCTGGCAGCGACCGTTCCCGAGAGGGCAAGCCAGGCGGTGTAGCGGACCATCGTGGCCGGCGTGGCCTGTAGCGGGGCGATATTTTCCTCTGCACAAAAAATAAAAAACTGTCGGATTGCGCTCTGGTAGCTCGAGTACGTAGAGGGCGCTAGCGAGTTGCTGAGTAGGGCAACCGCTGTAACCCCGAGCTTATCTGAACCTAGGAGGTCTTGAAAAGTTTCAGCCAGTTCGGAGGACCAGGGCGACTGTGCTGCTCCGCGGCGTAATCCGTAGCGCGGCGGTCCTGTACGCAGAGGGAGGACGTGCTGTACAGGAGTATTTAATCGGTCCGGGCGTATCGCCCGGCCAATCGCACCGCGTCGCGTGTAGAGCCAAGAGGGGGTGCTAGTCGAAAAGCCACGATGCTCCAAGCGGGAGGTCCGACCCCTTCTCGCTTGCCTAGCCTGCCGGGGAAGAACAGGTTGCGGGACGCTGGGAAGTGTACGGTCTCGGTGGCCAAGCGGGCGAACGCGTGGTACCACGTTTTGTTCCGCCAGTAGGGGGCGATGACAGTCGCCGCGGCTTGAGCTTGTTCGAGTTTCGCGGCGAGTGCGGGTAGGGCAGACCAAGGGGGGTTGCAGTAGTTGTTCTCGCGTTTCCACGCCGCGTCGGGGAGGTGTAGGCAGTCGATGTCCTCGCACAAGGGGTCGCGCCAGCGGGCGTTGAAGCGTGGCAGTTGCGTGTTGAGCATAGAAGCGAACCGGTCGATTGTATGCGGGCCCCACCGGAGCTGAAGGTGGTTGAAGAGTTGAGGGTTTAGCTGCCAGTCTTCGGAGTCCAGCTCGCGGCTGAGTGTGTCGGCCCAGACGTTGGCGGCTGACCGGATGTAGCGTGGGCGGATGTGGATGTCGTTGGTGTCGAGTAAGAACCACAAACGCCGCAGCTCCGTCATCATGACGGGTGACCGGGACGTTAGCTTGGTTAGGACGGCGACCACGGCAGTGTTGTCCTCGTGGAGGAGGACTTGTCGTCCTCGGAGTTGCGGTAGAAAGGATTCGACCGCGTGCCTGACTGCTCGAAGTTCCTTCCACGTAATGTGTTGGAGGCGGTCGGGGGCGCTCCAAAACCCGCGGGCTTGGTAATTGGCGTCCTCGTTGAGGACGGCTCCCCACCCGTAGTCGCTCGAGTCGGCGTGTAAGTAGGCGGTCTCGACGGGCTTGTAGATCGACCGGCCGTTGTGTTGGGAGGGTACCGTGCGCCACCACTCGAGGTCGCGTCGGAGTTGGTGGGTGAGGCGCACGCGTCCCCCCCAACCGGTACGGGTAGCCAAGACGTTGTGGAGCTCGCGCAAAAAGAATCGGGCGGGCGCGATGGCGAGGTAGAGGAATTGCGCTTTTCCCGCGAAGGCTGCGAGTTGGCGTGTGGGTAGCCATCGTGCGTTGGACGCTGCTCGTCCGAGCAAGGCCGAAGCGTGTTGTGCGAGGTGTAGCAGTTTTTCGGGTGGGGCGCGAAACTCGCCGCGTAGTAAGTCCACCGTGAGGCCCAAGTGGTCGCCGACTTGCGTTGGCGTCCATACACCTTTCTTGGGGTTGCGTTGTAGGCCGAGGCTGTCGAGCAGGGCTTGGACGCGCTGCCGGAGTATGAGGGCCTCGTCGTAGGAATCCGCCAAGAAGAGGAAGTCGTCCATGTAGGGGAGTAGTCGGGTTCCTCGCCATCGCGCGTTCCGGAGGAAGCGCTTGGACGGGCGGCGCGGGCCGGCCGGTGTAGATGCGGGCGTGGGAGGAGGAGGGCGGCGGAGGTGGTTCGTAAACACTTGAGTGAGCTTGCAAAAGTAGTAGGCGGAGCCCGACCACCCCATGGGGAGGCATGCGAGGCGCCATAGGGTGCCGCGGTAGTTGACCGTGAAGTAGTCGCGGTCCTCCTCCCGGATGCCAAGGGTGTAGTACCCATCGGTGAGGTCGAGTGAGACGAAGTAGTCCCCCGGTCGAGATAGATGGCGGAGGTGCTTGAGGGTCTCGCAAGTCATGTTGAACGTTGAGCAATAGCGGTTGAGTTCTCGAAGGTCGATGATCAAGCGCCATTGATTGCATCCGGGTTTTGGCACCAAGAACATCCGGGAGACGTAGCGGGGGTTCGTAGAGCGCTCCCATGCGCCGCAAGCCTCGAAGCGTGGTAGTTCCGAGTTGAGAAACTCGAGTTGGTCGGGTGTGGCGTCTAGCATGGAGATGCCGTGGTTGAACGGCTTGGGACGTAGGCCGTGCTTGAACTTCACACGTACGCCGTGGCGGATCCAACCTAGGACTTGGCCGCTCGCGCCGATGCGCTCCCACTCCCGCCATTTTCGACGTACGCGGTGGCGCATGAAGGAAGATGTCGGGGAGCAGGAATCGGCGCGGCGGGCCACACCATCATTTCTTGCTCGGGGTTTTAGCCGGGTCGGTCGGCTTGGGGGGGGGGCGGCTCGTGCCGCGGCTGCTGCTGCGGCAGCGGCCTTGCGTTTTTCGGCGGCGGCTTTGCGGGTGCGAGCGTCGGGGCCGGTGGGCTTGTCCGGCGTGACCTTTGCGAAAGCGGCGCCGGCGGCGGCCTTGCTGGCGGCGTGTAAGCTGACTTCAAGCGTGCGGTCGACGAAAGCTTGGCGTAGCGCGTCCAATGTGCCGGAGACCGCGGTAGGGCGCGGTCGGCAAAAGCGCTCGTGTGCCAATTCGGCAAACACGCGGTCCGCATCTGTGCTCGCTTGTCCGCCCTTGGTGAGGCGGAGGAAGCCCAGTCTAGTACGGGCGGCCTCCTCCGTCGCTGCGTGGGTGCGATGGCCCGCTCGGATGAGGGCAATCGCTGCCGCCTGCTCTGTAGGTAGAGGTGGGCCGTGCGACAACGTGTCCAAAGCCTCGCCAATTGCCGCGTTGGCGCAACTGTCGAAGAAGGCATAGCACCCGATGTGTAGGTACTCGTCGTATGCCGCTTGGGTGCGTTTGTCGCTTAGGGCGCGGGCGGTGTCGTCCGTGAGAGTCCACAGACGTGGCTCCTCGACGTCTCGAGGGGGACGTTCGAGGCCGGCCGGGATGACTTCGCCGTAGTAGGTGAAGTCGACGAACTCGGCCGCGGCG
The DNA here is from genome assembly GCA_026401115.1 of Tetraselmis chui. Classification (NCBI taxonomy): domain Eukaryota; kingdom Viridiplantae; phylum Chlorophyta; class Chlorodendrophyceae; order Chlorodendrales; family Chlorodendraceae; genus Tetraselmis; species Tetraselmis chui. Next base: position 53,828 of record JAPMLY010001680.1, read on the forward strand.
GGGTCGGGTTCGTCGTCGAGCAGGTCGATAGGTGGCTCGGGGGCCGCCTTACCACCCTCCGTCGCTGTTGCGTCGGCGGGAATGGACTGCTGTGGATCAGTAGGAGCAGGTGTAGCTGTGGTGCGTTGGAGCTGGGCGAGTAAGGCAGCGTTAGCCGCCAAAAACTGTTCCGTTATCCGTTGTTCCGATGCTAAAACTGCCGTACGAATCTGTTCGGCTGTGCGTTGTTCGAGTGAGGTAGCGTGAGGGTCGGCCGCTGCGGCGGATGTAGACTGCTCAGGCTGCATATTGGGGAATTGCGTAGCTGAACGAGGGGAAGTGTCGCGTGACGCTCGAGTGCGCATGGGACGAAAGTAAGATTGACACCCTACTCGACTACGAGAGTCGAGACTGCATTCGCGCGAAGCCTAGATTGGCTGAGCGCGAAAGCAGAGAGTGCCTAGGCTCGTGGCTAGCTACGGCTTATAAGGCACGGGCTAGCTAGAGCTGACCGTTGGGGAAGTCGTTGGTCGTTGGCTGCGTCTAACTGTTCGGGCAAGGTGGTTGCCCTGCAGGCGAGACGCGCCGATATTAACGGTACCAGTAACCGCTAGAGTTACTGTCACGTACACATGATATTGGATATGCAAACCTCTAGATTCAAATCAATCTGACCAAAAAAAATCTTAAGGATTTTTACAAGAAAAAAGAGTGGAGGCCACCAAGCATATATAGGTTTTCTTGGCTTGCTACGTCAATTTCGTCAGATTGTGTGGCAGGACGGTAGGCAGCTACCCGTGGCTATACAGTGTACCCCAGACCGGTAAAGTAACCAGAGTATCAAAACAGTACGGGAAAGGGGATGCACGCCCGTAGCCCCGCCAGCGCACTGTAAATTACAAGCTGTACATATACAGCTACGCCCAATTATGGCGGCTACATGCAAAGAACCGTGTAAGGTGGCCTCTGTCCCCATTACATGCGGAAGGCGTCGATAGCCCGTCGAGGCACGCTAGGCTGTAACGGCAACGCAACCACTCATGTCTTTTGCATGAGTGGACGTCGAAGTAGGGAGTAACCCCTGCACTGACCCACTAGCCCAGGTACGAGAACCGACTACCTAAAACCTCCCATCGGGGGACTAACATGGCGCGAGTAGTAGGGTTCAATCAAACTAGACGCTAGGGTCTTCATTCTTCATGGTTCGTCATTCTTCAAGGGGCGAACTTATAATCACCCCCGGGTCGGGGGGGGCGGGGGTGATTAGAGTACCAACTCCGAACTGAGGAGGTACGCTGCGGTCGCTACCACTATATACCTTATAGTGTGGTAGCGACCACAGCTGGATGACACTACATTTCATGCGTTGTGCCAAGAAAACCGGAGTTTTCTCGTTTACGTACCGTATCGAGGAAACCCTCGTGTTTTCTCGGCTTGCTACATAAATTTCGTAAGATTGTGTGGCAGGACGGTAGGTAACTACCCGAACATGAAGAGATTAGTGTCCGGTCTGGGGTGCGCAGTCGGGGAGACACGGGCGCGTGAATAAAAAGAATGGTCGTAATAGTTCATCAATATTATGTATCAAGTTACGCCTAAGTACGCGGCGCACGTGCCAGAGAAGTACACGAACGTTGTCCCTCGGCGGAGATATATAAATGATGGATGACATTTATAGTACTACTATATGTACATAGTACATACGGTAGTACATATAATGTGTTGACGATGTGACGAATCTGCACCCGTAGGGCAGATGAATTTCATAACGCAATGGGTACTATCCGTACGGGTAATGTCCCGTGTAGCATTATAAATACGCGGCTTTAATAAAAGTAGCGGGGCAAGTACATCAGCGACGAGCTATCACAATCGCTACATGTACGGGTACCTATACTGGAGGTGGCTGAGAATCTCGAAGATGATATGATGAATATCACTGCTGTTAGTTTTCGCTACCGCGTGAGGTGGCTTGCGTTCTCGGTGCCTTGGAGTTCAGCACTACTTGCGAGCGAGTGTCTAGGACGGGCCGGGGCGTTGCTGTCGCGGGGAGCCTCGGGTATTGCGGCGGAGGCTTATTCATGGTAGAATCCCTGGCCGGACGGAGGCCGTAATAGCTTTATTTATCATTGGGTACGAGCCCGGGGGGCGGGGGCTCACCTCCCTGACTATGATTATAGTCGGACTACGCGTTTCTTGCGTGATACGTCTGCCGGCGTGGTCATGGGGACGCCGCCTACCCGAGGCTCCTTTTAATATTACGCGTATGGGGAATACCAACGTGAGGAAGCGCGTCGCGCTGTCAATCGTGCGTCACGCGGGTGACGTGGGTGTAGCATCGGGGCGGTGTAGCATCGGGCCGGGCGATATACCATAAGGCGATATCATTATTTATTATTATACCGCGCGATATTTCTGATAAAGGGGGGAAGTCCGCTCTTTATTTTTGTAGGCCGCTGGAACGATACGGGCATTCCGATCTCGAAGCGGGGGCGCGTGGCCATACCAGTAGGGGCGGGGTAGCGCCTGCTGTATTGTTTCACATACGTGTTCGGCTGCGCCCTCTATATGGTAAATATGCGTTCGCGTGTGCGCTCCGTGAGCGCGACGCAAACAAAGGGCGTTATTTTGATCGAGCGGGCCGTGGGTGGGACGTTGTGAGGCAGGGCATGATGAGGGGGCATACGCATCGGTAGACGTTTATGTAGCCAGCTATGTTTCCGCTAAAGAATGGCCTGTCTATTCTTCATATATTACCAGGGGGTGTTATAGCGACGAGTGAAAGCGCATGTACGGTTGGAGGATTTTTCCGCGGGTAGCGTAACCGGTGCGATCGAGGCGCGACCACTCGTTTCCGATAGTGACCCGCCGGCGTTGTCGCACGGGATCATCACTCCGGGTGTGCTGGTGTGCCTGGTAGATTCCGACGTTTCCTGTCCAGGTCTACGTACGGCAGTGGACGGGGCAAAGCCGTCGTATAGGTGTGTCCGTCCCACTCCGTTGCTTATCCACAAAAAGCAGTGGACCTAGGTAGTGGTGGTAATAAGTAGGTAATCAATTTAAGCTTAACTAAAGACGTTTGAGTGTGCGGTAAAGAGGGTGCCGCTCGGAGGAGCAAGGGGCACCACCAGCCCGCCGTAGTGGGCGTTAGCGACAGAGGGGCGCCGGGGGGACGTGTAGGTCTAGTCCCGAATAAGGGACGGCCGAGACCGTGCTGTTGAGGCCGGTTTTGCTCGACTTTGGCTCAGTGTGCTCGGACGCGAACTGGTCTCGCGGAGAAAGGGGCTAATTCTCTTTATTGTTTTAGCAGTCTGGGACCGCATGTTTGTCCATTGTAATAGAGGTTCTGCGGCTGCCGCCCGTAAGTTATACGCCGCCGAAAGTCTCGGCTTAGTTGCCGACAGCTATGCGGGCCGCGCTCGCTAGTCGAGGCCGGCCACCTCGAAGCAATTATAGCAGCTGAGGTGTGGGGGAGCGTGGCTGGTGCCGAAACGTGGGAATGGGTAGGAGTGTCAAATTGGCACATAAGTTGAGGGTGACGCGCTCCGAATGTGCCTTCGTTCGAGCTTGCATCCGTGACCCGTCATTGTTGACGGGGGCTGTGTACGTTGTCGTACTACGTAGCAGCATGCGCTATTTCCGCTCGGATTGCTTTCGTTGTGAGCAGCGCGCTTGGATCAACGGATGTCCGCGCTTTATTATCTCGACTACGCGTACGGGTACCTCGCGGAAATGTTATCGAGTACCTATGATATTATCGTCTTGTCTAATGGCAGCAACAAGTAGGTTTTAGACATGCGAGCCATATTCTCTCTTCGGGAGTTTTTGTGCAAGCCACCGTCGGCGGGTAACATATAATTGCTCACACAATCGAGTTTGCAACCATACTATACATAGTGTAGTTTGCGGGATTTTTGTACATGGAGACGGCAGCTAGCACGATAAGCATGTCGAACGCACGGGGCGGACCAGTGATGCGCAGCCATATGTGTCTGCGTGGCTGATGGCGGGCGTAGAGAAACGTTAGTGCTTGCGTAGGGTTAAGGCTCATACAAGTACGGATATGTCCGTTTCCATAATAGTGGGCATCAGGAATGAGGGGAGTGGGTGGGGTATAGTGACGCGCGCTAGTCCATTCCTTTCTGGGATTCAAGAGGACGGGATGCTCATGCACAAAGCGGTCAGACGATGTCGTTGTACAATTGTTGCGTGGTCGGAGGAACACATTTCAGTACTCGTCACATAATATTTTGCAATGTTACAAAAAAGGGGGCGGGGCCCCGCGGGGGCGGGGCACATAAAGGCCAACAAGCAGGCGCCGGTCAGCTCGGAGCGGAAACGCACGGCGGGGGGGGTGGTGGGGTTGCTATATCCCAATGCTATGTAGATAGCTAGCAGTGCGAGTGCATATGTTAGACGTCCGCTTCATTTAGCGGGTCGTGGGCTCCAGCCGCTTCGGGCGAGCGTCAACGCGGGGCTAGATGGAGGCATTGGCCTCGCCCCGGGGGGCAGATCTCACGCCGTAAGAGAGGCGGATCTGAGAACGGCAAGTGCTGCATTGCCATAATCGGCGTCGCCGCGGGGGCTACTCTTGCACTCATTGGCGCGGGGGAGGTGGTGGCTCCATCGATAGGGCGCGCCGGCGCGGCGACTTGAGTAGGTCATTATTGGGGAGAGCGATATATGGGGCGTCCATATATCATAAATGTTGACTCCGTCCGCGGTGTCTACTTGACGTTTGCTCCGCTCGGTATGCAGTTGCTCCTAATCCTGTCCATAAGGGTTGTCGTTCCGGCCGCGGTGCTTGACTTGGGCCGTGGCAAGAGAATAGGGTTATTGAGTGTCGCGATCTTTCGTGGCGCGGGTGATGGGTTAGTAGGGGACGGCAGTCAATCCCAATATCCAGTGATATCGTTGGTAAGCGGACTTGCTTAATACTCCGTTAGCATATACGCAAATTGCTGGGACTGCCCCGTGTTTATTTGATGAGGAGGCTCGCGTTACTCGGGGGCGTGCTTGCCGGTTTTCGTAAGACGACGGCGCGTAGCATCGTACTGTATATTAAACGTACAATGTAGTGCATAATCGCGGGGTTTATGGGATTGTCGCCGGTAGCCGCGTGATCGTAGCGATAACGCGGTTTTGCGATATAGAATGCATGTTCCCAACTCCCAGGTCGAGAGTAAATGACATTCTGAGGTTAAGGAAGGCAGCTAGCGTCGTAGAATCATGTTGATATGTAGATGTAAGTATTTTGAGCTAGATGAGGAACGTCCGCTGGGGAGTAGGCGTGTGTATAAAGATAGTTTATGGACACATAGTAAGGTGTAGTCGCCACTACGTAAAGCGGGAAATACCTGGGGAGGCATATTCAAACGCGCTAGTCCATGAAATGTAGCATTAATAGTCGGACGCTATGCCGTCGTCGTGGAGGAAACTGTTAGAGGAACGTATTTGTGCAGTAGCACAAAACGGGAGGATCGTACATATAAGCATCGATAAACGCGAACATACTATAGTGTTGGAAGATGCTCCCAGGAAGGAAAGTTGGTTACGGCGTCCACAAAGGAGGTCACATCGTATGATCGCAAAGTAAAGGGCAGCTCTAGAGATAGTCTGGGACGCTGCTGCTGACATATTTCGTGACAGGTGGAAGCTGGCGTTAGGAAATTATGTGGATGAGCGCGATCTGCTTGCGCGCAAAATTAACATAGGGAATTCAAGGCAACGGAGAAATGCATGCCTATGCGCGAATATGCCCTCATCGCGGGGACAAGAGGCGAAAAATGGGTGTCTAGCCAGATTAGGTGATTAGAGTACCGACTCCGAACTAAGGAGGTACGCTGCGGTCGCTACCACTATATACCTATAGTGTGGTAGCGACCACAGATGGATGACACTACATTTCATCCGCTGTGCCAAGAAAACCGGAGTTTCCTCGTTTACCTACCGTATCGAGGAAACCCTCGTGTTTTTCAAAGATATAAATGCTCGTTATCTCTGGATTACAGGAAAATGGTGATAATAATAATATCGCGTGCATGGTTGGGCTTAAATGAATTTAAGTCCCCTATTTATGCTTACTTAATTTATTTAAGTTAGGCGTAACTTAATTACGCGACAGCCAAAAACCGCTTATATTCCGGCTTAAATAGTTTAGGCTTAATTAAGCCTAAAATGGCTTAAATAGAAGTCTTAAATTCAATTTAAGCGCAACTTAATTTAATTATTTAGATTTTAGGGCCGCGTTCTGCGCATGTGGACGCTCTTTCCACACAAGTTAGGATGCGAGTGAGCTAGTTTTTTTCACAGCTCCAACTCCGGAGCCCCGAACTTTTATCGTTCAGCGTCTCTGCTGTTGCATCGCCCCTCGCTCTTGCCGCAATGGCTCGCTCTTCCTCTGACGGATCGTCAAGCGACGAGAATGACGTCGAGATTGTCGGCTCGACTCCTCGTGGTGCTCGTCGCCCAGTGCCGACAGTGGCGGCCGCGGCGGCGGCTGTTGTCGCACCGAGCCCGCCGCCGGGGTCGCATCAGGCATCACCCGCAAACTCTGATGGGACCCAAGCCTCTCGTGTTGGTGACACCGTCGGCGACGCGCAGCAGTCTCTCGCCGCCTCCGCCGCCACGGCCCGAAATGAATTGTTCGCCCAAGTCCACCGCAAGGTCCTTAAAGGTTGTTGGGGACACCAGGGGCGGACTGGGCGCATCTGGGGCTTTTTCGTCGAGGCAACCCCATATGAGGCGGAGAGGGGCAAATCCGGCGGGGCTGCGAAACGAGGCAGGCCCTCCAACCCGGCTGCACAAAGAACCGAGGAGTTTGTCACGTGCATGGTTTGTGCATGCGCGGAGCTAGGTGGACGGCACCCAAACATGCCTGACAACGCTCACGAGTTGATGGAGGCGGAGACGGATGTGCAGAGCTGGCTCCCAGAAGACTTGATACCTCAACAACACAGAACTTTCAAGTACACCTCCAATCACGAAAACATCATGTTGACTCACGTGAGAATGAAGCATCCGGAAAAGTGGACGCTGGAGCTGGATGGCAAGGCCCCAAAGAAAGACTACTTACTGAAAGCATCTGGTAGCAATGATGATGGTAGGGCCGCCTCCACAGGTAAGAAGCCAACCTTACTATACGAATTCAGATACATCATGTGATGCAATCTTCTATCATTGTCTAATTATAATGTGGCTCTGTGGGTAGTATCGGACAGTCAAGTGCCCAACGATGCTGAGCAATCTCAAAAGAAAGACATGAGAGACTACGGCAAAAGAACCCAGAAAAAGCCGGGCACCGACCCCAAGCAAGTCGCATTCAACCTTCTGCTCACCATGGTCATAGTCTTCTGCATACTTCCTTTCTACATCGTGGAGAATGCCTGGTTCAGATTTCTGATATTTTTCCTTGACGCTACCTTCAGCATTCCATCGCGAAAAGGGTATCACCCAGATTCACATGCCAGCGTTGTGCCGCAAAACTGCAGAGGAATGCAATAAAAGGGTTGCATGTGTGTATTATTTTTGTTATTTGTTTTATCTGATTGGTGGCTCTCATGTTTGGGCGTTGTACCTTTGTTTGTGTATGTTTCTTACGAGCATTTGTTGGCAGGTGTCTTTGGTATGGCAATATGCTTCGACCTGTGGATGAGCCGCAAGGGACATGAAATAATGTCCATGGATGCCCAGTACCTGTCAGAGGAATGGGTTTTCTCTCGGCAACATCTTGGACTTATCAATTGCTCCTCTGACACCGGTGGTGTCTCCTTGTTTAAGAAAGCCAGGAGGTTACTACGTCGGAAGAAGATGCTATCCAAGGTGAGTGGTTATTTTTTTGTGTATATGCACCAACTTCCTGCACACTCAGATTGATTCGCTACATTGACTTCAAAGTACATATGTGTGTAAATGTTGTGGGTGCACTTTCATGTGATGGTGGCCACCTTCGTAAAGGATGATGGAGCGAATCTCAAAACTGCTACTCAGTCTATGAGAGAGGGCGTAGATGAGATCCCGGGCCTCCAGAGCAAGCCTCTTGGAGTCCCTCCGTGCCTGTCTCCATGTTGGTCTCACGGTCTGAATGGGGGAGGCAACGCATCTATCAGAGCAGCCAAGGCCCACAAATTTCGTGTGCTAGAGATTTCCAAGGTCTTGGCTCGGTTGCAGAAGTGTGTCACCTATACAAAAAAGTCAGCCAAAGGATGGCTAGCTTTTAAAAAGGCCTGTGCCCACTTTGGTGAAATAGCCGTCAAATCCTTGACTCCGGTGAAAACTCGTTTTACCTCGGTACACATCGGCCCCTTTTGACTGAATGTGTGCTATACTCTGGATGTGCTCTATTAAATCCCTATGGTTGGCATGTTTGTCGTTGCAGTGGTCGAAGAGTCTGGTGCAATTGATCGGCATCCGCAGGACTATTGCGTACCTATTCATTCAGCTTGAGGAGACGCACAAGTATCGCAGCAGAAACCCTGCCGGTAGGTTTTATATCACGCCTACGCCTACTTCATTTGTTTTCAAGCAAATCCTGTTTATTAAATATAGTGATGTTGCATGTATTGCAAACAATGATTGGAGAGCAGCTCAGGTTATGGAGTGTGTGTTACACCACCCTTGTAAAGTTGTCGGCAGTGCACACAGGCATGACTACCTCGTCACTGATGCTATGAAACATGCTATCGACATCTCTGAGTCTAGCCGGTCAAAGTCTATGCTGATGCGGGAGTCTCTTGTAAGGCTAGGGATCAAGTGAATTTTGTCGATGTTGATGATAGTGATATCTTGAAACGTCGATGTTGATAGTATTGATATCTTGAAACGTCGATGTTGATGGTATTGATATTATGGGATGTTGATATCGATGGCAATCTAAGCCGATGTTATCGCCGATATATCGATATTTTGGACGATATATCGATACATCGGGCTTTGATGATCAATATTTTCCAAGTGTTTTGATAATTTACGGCATTGATACTAGCACTGTTGCCATCGTGTCAATGTCGATGTCGCAACCTATCACATCGATGGCACTATCAGCGTGTGATGATGATACTATCGACGATGCATCGATGGCTGATCCCTAGCCTTAGTCTCTTGAGGCGTACTTGGCTGACGAGGCCTACGCTAAACCGGACTTGAACCTGAAGTTTGAGGTGGGGTCATGTATCAATTCAGTGTGCACATTAACCGTCATTGGCAACTTTTAATCCGCGTTGCAATATGCAGGCCGATCTTATTGAGCTTGAGTGTATCATGCACAAGGCCATCTCAGAGCACCTTGAACCGTTCTTGGAGCCGCTTGTCACGTATGACACGTCAGCCGCCACTATGATGGTTGCTTTCATGCTGGATCCGCACTACAAGGATGGAGCATGGTTGGGGAAGCTCCACGTTAGTGACGAGGAGGCCACTGCAGTTTTAAAGCAATACAAGAAGGAATGCCTCGTCCCTATGTGTGTCGCAATGGCTCGTCACAAGGAGCAACACCGCCGTGCATGCCAGGGTAATCCTTCGCCGGATCACGCCTAAGGGATCCCAGCGGTTGACACATGGATGGTTGACAGCGATGATGATGACGATGTACCCCCTCTTGACGAATGGCAAGTATGGATGTAGAACACTGAGCGCGCTGTCAAGGACGAGCTGAGGAGGTGAATTTATATTCTATCTATATATATATATGTGTGTGTGTGTGTGTGTGTGTGTGTGTGTGTGTGTGTGTGTGTGTGTGTGATTTGTCTTACGTTTGCAGCGTGATCGTTTGTTCCGCACCATTGGATTAAGCACCATTTTGAGTCAATCTTTAGGTTCAATGCCGAGCCTTTGTTGGACACTGACAAGAGTAGTTTGTCAGTTTGATGTGGTGGAAGGAGAATTCCCGCTAGGGAGTGGATCCGGCCAAGAAAACTAGGGTTCGAACCCACGAATCCGAGTAGATCCGAGACCATGCGCGTGCTATTCGTGCACATTTCGCTGCAATTTCGGGGTTTGAAGTTAGAGCATGTTTGCTCGGATCCGGATCCACTCCCTGATTCCCGCCGGTATCCGCTTTTGAGCGACCTCACCAAGGTTGTTGCCGCAATCCTAGCTAGCGAGGCGGACAATGAGAGAGTGTTCTCCGCAGCCGGGTTGTACAGTGGCACCCTCAAGAACAAGATGAGTGTGGAGAACTATTGAACCATGGAAACACAGTTAGTGTGGAAGTCCCTCGATGTCTTGTCCTCACTCGTACCCGTCTTGCGTTTGTCAATGACATGTTTCCAGAGCTACAAGCCGACATCAATGAGCGCGTCAACTTGCTTCGCTTCGCGAAGCTTGCTCCCGCGTTTTCTAACCTCGCTCGGCCGGAGTCTAGGCGTTTTGCATCTCGCCTCGGCGACGGCCCCCTTGCCTTTTTGACCTCGGGCCTATTGAACCATGCAAACACAGTTAGTGTGGAAGATAACGTACGCAAACGTAGTTACAGTCACAGTCCCGCAAACGGAACAGTTACGGCGACAACCCGCCTACAGGCATGGTGTCGGGACAACAGAAGTGAGTGAGCTGTAGCCTAGCGGCAGCTATGTACCGAGTCAAACAGTTTATCGGTATGTCCGATCTAGACCATGTACTAATCATATCTAGAGTAGCTTACAGTAGCTATCTGCAACTAATACGTATACGGTATTACTTACAACACTCCCCATGAAGGTAGCTACGGGATGAAGCGTTGCAATGGGTCTTGTCCTCCAAGGATCGCACTTCGGTGTCTTGCTAGTGCAGGTCCCGGGAGGGGTTTGGTGAGCATGTCAGCCGCCATCTGGTCAGTGGGGAGGTACCTCAACTTGATGGTTCCTTGTTCCACGTGGTCATTGAGGAAGTGCCACTTCAGACCGATGTGCTTAGTCTTCTCGTTGACCAAGGCATTCTGGGAGTATGCAATGGCGCTTTGGTTGTCCTCCCAGATGGTGGTGGTTTCGGTGATGGGGGAGTTGAAGATTTCCCCCAGGAGTTGTCGGAGGTGGAGTCCCTCCTTGGTGGCGTCGGCCGCAGAGTAATACTCGGCTTCACACGTGGATTGAGCCACACAAGTATGTTGTTTGGACTTGTAACTGACTGGCCCGCGTCCGAGGGTGAAGAGATAGCCGGAGCGAGACTTGCGGGTGCTGCTGTCGTTGGCCCAATCAGCGTCGGCAAAGCCTGTGAGTTGGAGGCTGTGGTCCAGGCCCCCCCCCAACGTCAGGCGCATGTCGATGGTGCCATGGAGGTAGCGGAGGACCTTTTTCAGAGCATGCAAGTGTGCCTCGGTGGGCGAGGCTTGGGCAGAGCCGAGGATGCTCAACGCCGTGGAGACATCGGGGCGTGTACAAACGGCGGCGTACTGGAGGCTGCCCATGAGGCTAGGGTAGATGTCCTTGGCCACTCCTGTGAGAGAGGGCGAGTTCAAGTGTGCAAGGCCGGCGAGGAAGCCCGGGTCCATCGGAAGGGACGACGGCTTAGAGTCGGACATGCCGTACTCGGCGAGGATGTCGCGCACGTACTTGGATTGGTCCAGCGAGATTGTGCGCGTGGAGCGATCGCGGGTAATGTGCATGCCGAGGAGTTGGGAGAGATCGCCTAGGTCCTTGATCTTGAACCGTGCTCCGAGTTGGGCTTTGAACGATGCGAGCCATGTGGCGTCATTGCAGGCCGCGGGAATGCCATCGACGTACATGGCGATCATGGCGAAGACGTGGCCGGTGCGAAAGATGTAGATGCACGGGTCGGAGACGCATTGTTACCATCCATGGTCGACGAGCCACGCACGAAGTTGCATGTTGAACTCGGGGGGGACTGCTTAAGGCCGTAGAGGCAACGCTTGAGGTGGCAAACCTTGGACGTTCCATCGGTGAAGCCGAGGGGCTGGCGGATGTACACATCCTCCCGGATGGGGGCGTAGAGAAACGCTGTGTCGATGTCAAGCTGGCAGAGTTCAAGGTCGCGGGCGGCTGCGATGGTTAGGAAGAGACGCAGGCTTGCCATGCGGATGACCGGGGAGAACGTCTCAATGTAATCTAGTCTAGCGCGTTGACTGCACCCCTTGGCGACGAACCGCGCTTTGAAGCGGGAGACGTCGCCGGCTGTATCCGATTTGACTTTGAAGATCCACATGTTGTTAACGACCATGCGACCGGGGGGGGAGGTCCACAAGGTCCCACGTGCCGTTGCTGATGAGGGAGGAATACTCCTGTTGCATAGCGGCTTGCCATTGGGGGGCTTGGGCGCTGTCCAGTGCAGCCCGGTAGGATTTTGGTTCCGCACACTCTCGGGCGGAGAGGAGGGCGATGGCAGTAGGGGACGTGCCGGCAGGTGTGTGTGGGGGACCAGTGACAAGGTCGGGGACGTGAGGGTGCTCAAAGATGTCCTCTTGAGCTTGGCCTTGTTCAGGATCACAACACGCCGTTACGAGGGTTGGTGGGTAGTCGGACAAGTGGGCAACCATATCGCCGTAGCGAATGGGGTGGGAGCGGAGCCGAGTATGGCGAGAGGCTGCCGGGGGGGGTAGGGGTGTGGGTAATGTGAGGTCAATGGTGAGTCAGCGGGTACGTCGTCCGAAGAGTCGGTGATGGTTGAGTCGACGGAGGGTTGAGTGTCGAAGCCTTGGGTGTCTTCCTGAAAGACAACATGTACGGAGGTGGTGATACGACGCGCTTCCGGATTGTAGACACGATACCCGGGTGCGTCAGGGGAATAGCCCACCATGACGCCGCGAAATGCTTTTTCACTGAGTTTCCGACGTTGTTTGTCGGGGACCTTGGCGAAAACGGCGCAGCCGAAGACGCGGAACTTGGAGGCGTTGGGCACCGACGACGTAAGGAGTGTGAGGGGGACGCCTCCATTAGGTCCGACCGAGCGCCTGTACGTGCGGTTGCGAAGGTACACAACAGTGCTGACAGCACACGACCACATGGAGTTGGGAACGGCCATGTTGTGGAGCATCGCCGATGCATTGTCCCGGATAGTGCGCCAGGGACGTTCGGCCTTGCCGAGCATGTGGTGGGCGTATGGGGCAGAGAACTGCACCCCGACGCCGAGGTGTGCGCACATTCGGCGAGTGACAGCAGCTTCAAACACAGAGTCTGAGTCAAACTTGAGGACCGGTGCGAAAGCGCCCGTCTGGGAGTGATGGCGGGCATGCATGTGTTTGATGTCCAAGAGGATGGTTTCCAATTCCGAACATGCGTCGTCTTTAGACTTAAGGAACCGCACCCACATGTAGTTGGTGTGGTGGTCGATGACGAGCAAGCAGTAACGGAGGCCATGTGGGGAGGGGACATTGACCGGGCCCCAGAGGTCTGCGGACAGGTTGAGGAGGGGGTGGGATGGCTTCGCGCAAGCGGCTGTGTTGCGTGGTGCAGCTGTGGCTTTGTGAAGTAAGCAAGAGTCGCAAGAAACTTTGGTTACAACGCTAGTTAACACAGGGCTAGTCGGGACACCGTGAGTATGCTGGGCCTGAAGGCTTTGCATGTTGAGGTGGCCATATCGACGGTGCCATAGGACGGGATCACACTGGGCATTAAGGGCAACCTGAGGGGAGAAGTCAAGTGCCGCCGGTGCGGATGGGCTTGAAGGGAGGTTTGGCTGGTGGGGAAGGAGGTAGAGACCGTTTCCGGACGGTTCTAGCACACCCATGCCCGTGGGTACCAGAAGCAAACCAATGTCAGAGTTGGAGGGGAATATGAATTCACAGCCGCTGTGAGTTTGCATCCAGCTGACACTAAGTAGTCTGCCGATACGCTGTGCGGAGCGAGATGATAGGTCAGGGGTGTAGAGTGCATAAACAGTGCGGTGAATGAGCTGGCCAGAGGCAAGTCTGACAGAAATCCGCACTGAGCCACTGCCCTTAACGTCAACGCCGACACCGCCCACGCGAGAGGGAGCGGAGGGGTAACAATTTCACGAAGTCATCTCGGAACGCGGTGAGGTTAATCGAGCACGCGGAATCAACGACCCAAAACTTTGACAGGTTACGACCCGGGGCGAGGGAAGAGGAGAATGCCACAGAGCTGAATGGGACACTCACCTCGTCGTCAGCGTAGTCATCAGCGCAGTCCTCGAGGGTGGGTAGGCAGTCGGTGTCATCGGCGGGGGGGTCGTCGGCAGGGACGTCGCTTAGCAGCGCAGCGTGAGCATAGGGGGTGCCGTCGGCGGCGCCGTACTTCTGGACTGTCAGCCTACGCTTGGCGAGATTCCACTTAAGGATAGCGTCATCCGTGGCAGTGCATGCTGACATGAGATGGTTGAGGCTGCCACAAACGCCACACTTGTTGGGTCGATGGCCGCGAGGGTTACGGTGTGGTGGGCCTCGACCGCTGTGCGAGCCGCGGCCCGCAGCGACGAACGCGGAGATGGGAGGGGGTGATATGGCCGGAGCGGGTGTGTCCAGAGCAGGGTCGTCGTCCATGTTGTGCGCAAGGTGGAGAATGCTGGCCATAACTTCATCAGCCGACATGATGTAGTCCGTGTCAAAGGCGTTGATGACGCATTGCTTCGCCTGACCGTGTGGGCCGCTGCTGGAGATACCGCGCAGCATGAGGAGACCGAGGTGGTGGGGGTGGATGGCAACGGAGCCATCAACCAATTGGCATGTGTCGTTGTAGTCATCAAAGGTCTGGCGCATGTAGTCGACATAGTCAATGAGTGACTGACCAGGGCGCTGTCTGACCGTCAGGTTGTCCAGGAGGGACAAGGAGCAAGCAAAAGACCGACAATCGAGGCGTTCACAAAGGATGTCCCACGCGGCAGCGGCGCAGTCAGGGCGTGCTGGAGAAACGCATTTCATCGCTTGGTCAGCGCGCTTATTCGCGCTAACTGCATGGAGAAGCAGCGTGTAGGCGTAGTGTTGCGCTTGTTCGTCGAGCCAGACGCCGGAGTCGCGGATGGCCAGCTGTGGAATGAGGTATGCGGCCTTGATGGAGAGGAAATTAAGGAAGGTCCTCTTCCATTGCTTAAAGTCCGTGGTCGGGCACATGACGGGGACCGACATCTTCATGGACCGGTTGAGGGCGTCCTTGTCGAAGCCGGGGGCTTCGTGTGCCGCCCGGTTTATGACCACCGGGTCAATAGTGGGGCGACGACTACCACGGGTGGCGGGGTCGCCATGTTGGACTGGGGGAGAGTGCCGGCCATGAAAGGGAGGAGGTGGGCCACCGGGAAAGGGAGAGCGGCCGGCCATGGGACGCGGCGGGCCGTACGAGTGCGGGTGGTCACGGTAGGGGGGGACGAGGTGAGAGGGCGCCTCCGGGATATGAGGGCCGGGGTGTTGAAGGGAATATCCGGCGGGGGGGAAGGGGGGAGGTGGTGGGAGGTGATCAACCCGGATGGCGTGACGCGAGGGGTCGTGGTGCGCGTCGGCACGCGAGGGCTCGCGGGGCGCATCGTGACGGCGTTGTGCGACTGTGGGGTCGCCAACAGGAGCTGTAGGAGTAGCAGCAGCAAAGACTGTTTCTGCGTCCGGGGGTACGAAACCATGGTGGGGATGGTCAAGCAGGTGGAGGGTGTGGTCGTTGTGGCTGTCCCGGTCGGGTTCGATGTGAGCATCGTGGCGGCGCTGAGCTACAGGGGAGTGCGGATTAGCACCCGCAGCAGCGACATCACCCTCGGCCGACTGCGAGTCGAGACGAGCTCTTAAGTGCGCCACTTGTGCAACAAGCAGTGCGAGAGTGTCCGGGGGGTGATCGACAGTGCTCTTCTGAGAGCCTGGGTAAGGGGAATCAACAGGTGAAACAGGCGGGGTTTTCTGCGCCATTTCGACAGAGGGCGAAAAAAGAAAGACCTGGATAAAAAGCACGCAGCGGTAAAAACCGCTAGCCGGACTCGTGCCTAACAGCGGTATGCAAAGAGACGGCCTTATGCCCGCCGACCCCTCGGCCTGTAGCCCCGGGGTGTCTCAAAGCACCTTCTCTTTATCCTCCACCCAGTGTGGGGCACAAGTCGAGGCCAAGGCCAGGACTGGTGAAGCGCTGCGCTGGTGGCCGAGTCGCTAAGGTAATATAAAAATATAAAAGGTAAGCTACGGCTGGCGTGCAACATGTGTATGCGTATTCACCCGACAGTGCACCCCCCCGTTCTCCAGCTTGGACATGTGTGCACCCTATCCACACACGACGAGTGCGTCGGTGTGGGTGGCTGGCTATCTCCGTCGGGTGGCTGACTTAAGAGGGGTGGTGGCGGGTTTTAAAATCGCAGTTTATACTGGCGATACCGCCGACTACAGGTTGAAAGTACTAGGAGTCTAAAGAAACTTGCCTTCTGCGGGAGAGCTGTCGATCGCAGCTCGCCGAACCAAGTTGTCGCGCGTGAGTGACGTGAGGCGGGGGCCCATAACCTATTGAACCATGGAAACACAGTTAGTGTGGAAGATAACGTACGCAAACGTAGTTACAGTCACAGTCCCGCAAACGGAACAGTTACGGCGACAACCAGCCTACAGGCGTGGTGTCGGGACAACAGAAGTGAGAGAGCTGTAGTCTAGCGACAGCTCTGTACCGAGTCAAACAGTTTATCGGTATGTCCGATCTAGACATGTACTAATCATATCTAGAGTAGCTTACAGTAGCTATCTGCAACTAATACGTATACGGTGTTACTTACAACAAGAACCTCAGCACTTTGGCGTATTTGCAAAAGAACGTGGACCAAATGGCAAGGTTCACGGACATCGCTAGAGTGGATGGGCTTGTTGGTGATGGTCATCGGAACCCCATCGGATGGGAGCCCAGTAGCTCTTATGGTGTAGCAGTGAGTGACAAGAGCCTGCGTGACATTATGTATTCATGTGTCGAATCCGTCGATGACGATGCTAGTGATGTGCCGGATGATGTCATGAGTATTGGTGGATGGGGTGATCTAGAGGATGATTGATTGATTGTTGCTATCAATAGCAATGTAATGAATGCGTCCCTTAGGGCCAGTTTCATAGAAATGTACATGAAGTCTACATTAAAGAAGCTTTAAGTACAGTTAATAAACTTAATTAAGCTTAAATTATTTAAGCCCTCTTATTTACGTGTATTTAAGCGTAAATAAGTTACGCTTAATTAAGTTTCGCTTGATTAAGCTTAAAGGCTAAATTAAGCGTCACTTAATTAAGTCACCCCGAGGCGAGTTTAACCCCAACCCCGGTGTGTACACTGCCTGTACTTTACGAAATCCATGAGGAAGTGCTATGCGCGCGCGGCGCTTTTTGCATAAACGAGATATCTGTACTGCTTACGTTATCTTCAGTACAATTCCTCATCATTCTCGCCGGGACGTACGGGGCTACCGGAACCCACGGGACGGGCCGCGATGCGAGTGTGGTAGCAGTGCGACGAGTGTGTGCGAGGGCGCCGGTGCGACTGGACGCCGCCGGGGCGGTCGGGCAGCAGTCCCCCGTATAGTTGCATGGGGCAGACGTGGTTTGAGCCAGCGAGGTCCGAACCTAAGACGAGATGCAAAACCTGTAGTGCACACGGCGGGCCTAGTGTTGGTAGAAGAGAAGATACTTTGTCATATAATATGGAGGTGCGCGATGCATGCGCATAAGATTTGCGAGCTTGCTTGTTGTTGTCCGCAACGACATCAGTAATCAACTAACTACGCGGAATAACGCAAGAGCGGGGGGTGATTCCTGGAGGAACGGGTATATAGCTGCTAGCTAGCTGCTAGTAATATAAGCTCGTTGCGTTAATCTATATAGTCTTCGTCGGCGGCTCGCACTGGCCACCAGCACATAGGAGGTTTTGAAGGTTATACATGCGTCTATCTCTCGGGCCGTTATTGATACAATACTAGTAAGGGGTTCAGACTCAGGCCGAAATGGTGTGCCTAGCAGCAAGCGAAGAATTGATGTAGCGACCAGCTTTCTGGCTTTGTTGGAGTATGGGTTTGAGGACCAGAACTGGGACTGCATCAAGCACTAGGATCGCGGCCCACCCCGTACTGATTGCTTGTTCATTGCTTCAGGTTTTTTCTTCCTTTCTTTCTCTTTTCTTGCTTGGTGGCCTCCACTGCTTTTTCTTGTAAGAAATTAAATTCTTCATTGCTTCGCATCCCGTTTGTCCCCGTAACTGTACACTGTGATAAGTACTAAAGTGATATATGCATCTGGATCTTTGTCTATCCTTTATGTGCTGCAGATTATCTGTATCCCTCAAAAACTTGTCCATACGAATGTACTAAAATAGTTCGTCGAGAATATAAATGCTAGTCTTATCGGTCTACAACAGACCGAGTTTTGTACTGTACGGACAACACGATGGATATTCAGCGATTAGAATAATACAAAAAGAACCGTACCGGGCCGCCAGATATCAAATACCGCAATGAAAATACGTACCATTAGACCAGTACCAGAAGATTCGCTAGTACAGCACGTACTTCGCATCGCACGGTCAATCGAAGAGGTTTATGGTCATATTAGTAATATAGAGGTTTGAATTACAGGGCTAAATTACGAAGTAACCGGCGTTACCTCCGTTACATGCGTTACCTCCGACGCTACATCTCCCTAACGGTTCAAGCGCCCAAGCGCGCACGGACAGTAAAATGTCCGCACCCTATATAACACACCAGCAGCGATTGTGTGTCCACCTTCTGCCTTTTGCGAGAGCTATCGCTCACGCAAACCCACCCACCCGATTCCCTCTCACATTGCGTGTAGGGTGGCCCAAGGGCCACCAAATCCAAATTCTGTAAGTGATCCACATCTTTGGCATAAGTGAGCCCCAACACAGCTTAAATGTAACTAGTATACACGATAAAATCGGAATTGATGTGCACCGTTGGATCTATACAACATTTCCCACGGGTACTATCGTTCTTCCGTACTGTTTTGGCCAGATCCAGCAGGCAATTATGCGATGAAATAATGCACGATGACACATTTTCACGGTGAATATATCATCATTAAAATATACTAAAATTTTCTAACACCGTATTCTCTGTTGAGATTGCTATTAACAAAGCACGGTTGCGATCAAATTTGACTTGGTCGTTTTTTGTGAGCCTAAGCGGCAGGCCAGCTTGGATCTCGCTAAGGTACTCGAAATAGTCGGCATTGTGTAGATCCTGGAAGTCCTCTGCGGCAATGGCGACCTTTCTTCATTGCTAGCGCGAGATATCAAGTGACAATCAATCGCAGCCTAGGTGGTATCCGCTGCTTGCTAGTTCGCGCTCCGCAGCAGATAAAATGAAGATGCGGCGGCGACGCACAAGTTCGAAACGCCATCGCCACATATTGCTCGTTGATGAAATAAAGGGAAGAGTCGTCCAGCTTCCGTCCCCAAGACTCTTCCTCTCGACATTCCCATGACTATGTTGCTCGTCTTCGTTATGGATGAGTAGACGCGTTTGGGAGTCAGTGGCAGCATTAGCGAATAAGAGGTTCCTGTACCTCTTAAACCGTAGTTGAGGGGCTCGATCAAAACACCACCCGCGTCGGCAAAAACGCAAGCCTCGGGTGTTTAATCCACCAGTAGCTACGTTTCAGTCGTAGCATGGACCTGCAAGAGACTCCTGCCACCACGCTGCATCATCCACTGATGTGCTTGTAACGCTTAGCGATATTCTTACGGATGACGGGGCATTTGACCCGCGTGATCGTGACTGACATATCAATTTACATAGCAATAATAGCCGCACCCGCACACAACCAGTCGACACCCAACAAGCCTCCTCACCTTTCAGTAGCTACATTCCAGCCATAGCATAGGCGTGCGAGAAACTCCGGCCACCACGCTGTATCGTTCACTTCTATGCGTGTAACGCTTAGCGATATTCTTACGTATGACGGGGTAGAAGACGCGTGTGATCGTGACCGACATAGCGATACATAGAAATAATAGCCGCAAACGCACACAGAAAGACGACACCCAACAAGCCTTCTCACCTTTCAAATCAAATCCACATCGGCTGCTCGTAGGTACGTCCATTACTTCATTTTGAGTCGAGGCAGGCGTTACTTTGAGTGAAGGTAAGCTTTGTGTGTTGTCGGTCAGCCGCGATCTAGTGAGGAGGTGTCCACTTTGGTGATATCTGATACGCGGGTCAACACTGAATGTTTCAGCAGACGAGCGACGACCGCCTGATGCGTGCGACACTATGTTTGTACCTTTACATAGTACGGGAAAATAGGAATATTATTGTCGGACGTTATTGATTTAATGTGTTTTAATTGATTTTTAAACAGATACGGGCGGTTAGCGAGCAAAACGCTACTGTGGAATATACGATCCTGTAATAAATTTCAGATATTTCTGACATATTGATATGGAAATCTGTACTGCAATGTGTTTTAGTCGCACTGCTCTATTGGTAACGGGGCGCAACGGGATGCAACGGGGCGTACGGGGCGCTACGGGGTGGGCCGCGATCATAGTGAGGATAATGAGTTGTAGATTTACATGGAATATTGGCCAACAGATATGACCACCAGCAGTATGCTCAGGAGGTAGCAGCACAAGCAGGCATTGATGGGGCCAGTACTACAACCGGGGGGAGCTCCACTGAAGTTGTTATAAGAAGGACTAGTAAAAGTCCACCAACGGCTTTGTGGCCCTACTATTGACGTCCCAATCCCGGGCGGGAGCTGATATTGCAGCTCACCGATGCTGCCGAAACGCTGGAGTACGGTCCTCTGGTCTGGGATAGGTGTTTTGGTCGTCACCTCCCACAGAAGGCTGGCATCGTCACCGCTGCAACTTGCGGGCACAAGGGCGCCGCCATCCGTGGCGGTAGACGACGCAAGGCTTAAGCACATGTTTGTGTAACCGTAGTATACGTATCCCACAATGCCGTCCTCCGTGGTCGACACTATGGGATCAAGTCCTATCAGTTGGCTGTTGGCAGCGGCGTCGCACGTTTTCAGATTCCACTCGCCGCCCGAGTCGGCGAGGTCGACGCAAAGGGAAACGTCCCCTTGCGGCCGGACGGTAAAGTCGGGAAAAGCTATAAAGCCCGTGTCGCCATTGTTAGCGGCGTCGTCACAAGTCCAGAGGTTGAGAGCCGAACCGTTGTTCTTCGGGCTTGCGCCGTCAGGGCTGTTGACGCAGAAGGTGGGGTCGTCGTGGAGGCGGATACGAAGGGTTATCGATGTCACCAACCAGCGCTGCGTGGTAGCTTCTGCATCGCAGGTCCAGAGGACAACGGCGCCACCGTTTTCCAAGGAGTTGTCGTGGTGGTCCAGGCAAAAATTGCGGTTGCTACGTGTCGTGATTGAGGGAATGTCACTGTTAATCCGCCATTGTTGCCGGGATCTACCGTCACAAATCTCTAAGGTCACGGCCAAGCCATCCGAGTAACTTCCTGTACCAGCAGGGAGACTAACGCACAAGGTGATATTTTCCCCAGCACGAATGGTGTTGTCATCGTAGGCAATAAACAGCTGGCTGTCACCGTTGTCACAGTCGTATATGGTTATTGCCGTGCCGGGCTCCAAGACGTTGTCATCAATGTTTAAGCACTTCGAAAATTCGTCAGTCATAAGGTGGATATTGGACGACACAGACTTGAATAGAGTGTCAGGGTCTAGCGGTGTCGTCGTCGGCGGCGGTGTTGTTGTCGCTACTACTGCTGTCGTCGTCGCCGGCGGTGTGGTTGTCGCTACTTCCGCTGTCGTCGTCGCCGGCGGTGTGGTAGTAGTTGTCGCTATTACTACTGATGGTGGCGGTGCAGCGGTCATCTGGAAGGGCAACTCTAGTGGCCCAAATAAGCTCGAGCAGGCCATGGGTAGGGACTGAGAAAGTTGAGTGAGAAGGTCTTCGTTATCAGAAAACCCCACTTGTGCCACACCACCAGCTCTTAGTTCGCACTGAATTGGTTCGCTGATGACAACCGAGTCCCCAACAGTATTGCTGAGGTCCCCCAGCTCCGCGATGCGAAAAACCAGGACGTCAGGGTTCCCTCTGACGAGAACGTAAACAGAGAAGGAGATCAGGCCGCTGCTGTCGTCTCTTGAGAAACTGGAGGCGGTGACGTCGGCTCGGTCACTTACGAGACTGTCGTCGTCATCCCCGCCAAACTGTTCCACAAAAGCTCTGAGCCAAGAGGCAACTAAAGCAAGCTCAGCGTCAGTTAATATAGCGATTTTCTCCAACAGGTCACGATGGCGTCGGACCGCACCAGTTGGGGCAACTCGCACGATGAAGGCCACTACCGCTAGCTGGGGGGCTGCCGCAGCACCCGAGGAAGACGAGCTGGATGAGGATGATACAGAAGCAGACGAGTGCGGGCGCTTCAATGCATTTCTGTGCGACGCTTCAGGACTTTGAATGAGGGACACGCTGTCTGACGGCTTGTCGCCAACAACCTTGTTAGTAACGAGTTGCGGGACCTTCACAAGTACACCTCGCACAATGCGCTCGACCAAGACTGTCTCGTGTTTTCTAGCGACATCTTTGCAATCCACCACGTTGTCTACCACGGCAGAGCCACGACCGAGCTTGGAGGCTTCCACGGCCTCGGACCCACGGTCCGGCCCGCACTCCTCCGACTTGCTGGCCGCGACGAGTGACAAAGATGATGGCACCAGAATACAAAGCAAGAAAACGGCGGTTGTGTGGGGCGACCTCATCGCGCAGGACGGCAGGAGGCCGGCGGGCCGTATTATTGCTGAGGCGCGCAGAAGTCAGGGACCAGATGGAGTGACAGCGGGGATCGATATGCTGAGGAAGAGAGGTTGACGATGAGTGTGAGGACAGAAGTGATTTACAAGGCGAGTTGAGCGTCAGTTTATATCTATTTCGCAGGCGCGCGTCCACATCAGTAGGTGTGTCCGTGCATTTCACTGCTCATATTCGGTTTGAAGTCTTAGTCATTGTGGCATGACATGACATGTGTGGGTGTGGTGGTTGAGAATCTGTTGGGCATGTAATCAAGTTCAGCTGCAAGTCAGTTACGAGGTTGATGTAACTGGTTTAGTACTTTCGTACACAACATATACATCGATGTCCCGTGTCCGCCCGGTTTGGGGAGGTGGTGTCAAGGTCGGCGGTGCTTCGTCAGCAGGGCCGGGGCACTTCAACAGTACCTGTACCGCTGAGTCGATGACGATGTGTCCCCACTGAGACCGGTGAGCTTGGGTGGCAGCCCGGGCCGGTTCCGGTCAGGACGAGAGGTCGACATGATATTGAGAGGTGTGTATTTGAGGGATGGGCGACTGGGCGAGTCGGGCGGCTATTTATCTTTGTCGCGTAGTGTGTGTATGTCAACCGGTGGCCCCGCGTTCCTGCCGGCGCTCAAGTCCACGCACGGTGGCAGTTGGTACGTACCACGACATGACCTGCGGGGGCACGGCAGTTGAATGTCGGTGTGTGGGGTTTGAATGTAGCCAACCATGATAATTTTAATTTGATTATCAACTATATATGGTGTACAATTAAATTTCTGTTGAACCCCAACCGTGACCAGCAGCAGTGCTGTATGTGTCATACGGACAATACATTTACCGTTTTGTCTTTGAAAACCCTAAACCCTAACCCTAACCCTAAACCCTAAACCCTGTCTTTGAAAACGGTATATACAGTTCCGTCCTTCTGCTGCTCTTCATGGCACTCTGGGTTCCTATCTCCGCGACGCTTTTCAGGAGGGCAGTGCTGACGCTCTGGCATGCCTTCCTGTTCCTCGGGCTTAGGTTTTTTCCAGGGTTGTGCTAAAGTCCGAATCTGAGAATTCAGACTGAACTGAAGTCACTTCAGGGACTTCAGCCTGAATTCAGCTGAACAGTGTTCAGTTCTGAATTCAAATGAGACTTCAGGATCTGAATTCAGGCTGAAATGACTTCAGTTCAGTTGTTCAGCTGAATTCAGGTCCTGAACTGAATACAACCTTAACTCAGGTCAAGACTTCAGACAGAAGGCCGCCAGAAGTGACCTAAAGAACCCCCTGAAGCACTCCGAACCCTTCCATGAGCAGAGGGCATTCATCTAGAAACAATGCGTCCATGCATAATTGGTGCATGACACAGACAAAGGCAAAGGATACATAATATGTAAAATCAAATTTACATGTTGCATTGATTGATGCGCGTTCAACAAGAAAGAATGGAAATGCATAATTGGTGTGAAGCATAGACAGAGGCAAAGGATGCATAATATATGAGAAAAAAGCCTACCATAATACTTATTGCTGCTCAACTGCTCTCATCATCGCTGTCTACTAAGTACCTCTCCATGTACGCGTGGTATTCAAGCTCACTCTGCACGCTGGCCTCTGACTGATCGGAGACGATCCTCTCGCACATGGCAGCCGTCTCCCTAGCCTCTTGAAGCTCTGTTTTGATGTGAACCTCACGCGCCAAGGATGCGCTGTACGCTTGCGGGCCAAGCCCAGACTTCAAGATGTTGGCCACCTCTGCAGAAAGATCCAGATTCTTGGTGATAAAAACTGTCGCCGCCATGTTTTCCACGCCCATCTTGTTTCGCAAGTGTTGGGTAACCAAGCCTGCCAGTGAAAATATCCTCTCGCACTCTATCTGACTCGCCGGAATGGCCAATATAATGCGAGCAAGCTCTGCAACCAGGGGGTATTTGTGTTCGTTTAAACTCCACCACTTCAACACATCACAAACCTGCCTGGAATAGGGGCAGCCTTATCCTGGCGAAACGCTTTCAGCTCAGTCTTTGCCAGGCTCAGACGGTACTCTTCCTCAGCAACGACAATATTCTCATCGGCGTCACTGTCGTCATCATCACTGCTTTCATCGCAGAGGGCGACACGCTTCCTACGCATCGGGTCTGCACTTCCAGGCAGACTGACAAAGTTGATGGGTGAAAACAGAATGATTACACACTCTACAAGGCGCTGAAGGTCTGTCACCTTCAGCAGTGTCTCATCCTTGTCTATCACAGGACACCGTCCGCGTCCCAATCATGACACGCGCCCACCACATGGTGAGCACACGCCTACCACTATTCTGAGCCCTTAGATCATATCTAACGCTCAGCAACCTGCCACTATCAGCACCCATATCTATTGCATTGCTGAATACCTTATCATCTAGATATGCTGAGTCACAGCTGTCCTATCACTGCAACACTCGTACTGGATATCAATATTGCTGAGTAGCAACTTGATTACCATATCAAACAATGCTGTTCAACACTCCCCCTTGCTACTCGTGCAAACCCATGATCGCAGTGCACAACTTCTTGTGCCTTTCACTCACCAAAGGTTTGGTGAGCGCATCGGCAAGCATGTCCTCTGTTGCACAATACTTGACCTCGATATCGCCGCTCTCCACCTTCTCCCGACAGAAGTGATACCTCACATCCATGTGCTTGCTCCGGCCAGTTGTCATGCTGTTCTTGCTGAGTGCAATGCAGCTCTGGTTATCTTCATGGATAGTGACAGCGGAGCCGGAGTCCTGGTGAATCTCATGCATCAATTGCCTCAGAAACATCGCCTCTTGAGTAGCGCTGGTCAGCGCCATGTACTCTGCCTCCGCTGTGGACAGTGCCACGGTCTGCTGCCGCTGACTCTTCCAGCTCACTGCCGCACCATTCAGCATGAACACGTATCCTGTGCGGGAGCGCCGCCCAGCCACATCGCTCGCATAATCTGAGTCCGACCAGCCTACCAACTCGGATGACTGCACGCTGCTTCCGTACACCAGTGATGCATCAGCGGTGCCTTTGAGATACCGAAGCACTCGCTTGGCCTGCTCCCAATGCGCGTGGCAAGGATTGGCCATGTATCGGCTGAGATGACTGACAGCCATGGTGATGTCTGGTCGGGTGCTCACAGAGGCGTACAACAGGCTTCCAATCAGGCTCTGATAGGGCACCGACCTGGGAGGCAGCTGCGTGACAGATGTCTCGTCCCCGCACTTGCCCACAGCATCTACCGCCATTGGTGAGCTCACTGGCTTGCAGTCCATCATGTTGAAGCGCTCCAGCATGTCGAGCACGTACTGGCGCTGGCCAAGCCTGATGATGCCGGTGCCACGATCCCGCTCCACCGTCATGCCGAGCAGCCACGAGACTGGACCAAGGTCTTGTACGTTGAACCTCATGCCAAATGCAACCTTGAACTCCGGTATGAATCGGCCCGCTGCTCCGGCAATGATGCTGTCGTCCACATAGAGGGCCAGGATGTACAATTGGCCTCCTTTCTGGTAGATGAAAATACACGGATCCACTTTGGACTGGCAGAAGCCATACTCCTCTAGCCAGGCAGTGATAGTCTTGTTCCAGTTTCTGGGAGCTTGCTTTAGGCCGTAGAGGGCCTTTTTCAGCAGACACACAAGCTCTGTCCCTTTGCTGTCACTACTCCGGAAGCCTTCAGGCTGTCGCATGTATATCTCCTCGTCGATGTTGGCCTCCAAGAATGCTGTCACTACATCCAGCTGCTCCACCTCCCAATCATGGAAAGCAGCTAACGCTAGTACCACCCGGATAGAGATAACCCGCACAGTAGGAGCAAAGGTCTCGTGATAGTCCACGCCATGCTCTTGTGTGAAGCCACGCGCCACTAGTCTTGCCTTGTACCTTGCAATATTACCATCAGAGTCGCGCTTGAGCTTGAACACCCACTTGGAGTCCACTAGCTTTCTACCGGCAGGACGGGGAACCAGCTTCCAGGTGTTGCGCGATACAAGCGAGTCATACTCAGTCTTGATGGCTGCTTCCCACTCCGTGGCTTGAGGACCTCGTAGCGCTTGTTTATACGACGCAGGCTCGTGCACGACATTGCTTGGATTGATAGCTGCGGTGTTGCCAACAACCCACCACTGACCCGGAGGACGCCTCGTCCGAAGGCTATACCTTTGTGCAGTTCCATGCTGCTCCGCTGGTGCTGTCTCCCCCAAATTCGCATCCGGCTCGTCCTCAATCGACTGAGAACTGACATCGCCCGACGTATGCTGCTGCGTCTCCCCTACGGAAGTGCTAGGCTCCCCCTTCGCCACTTCTGGCACCTCACGTGGAGCCTCATCCACCGGCTGTGTCTCCCCCACGAATGTATCGGGCTTCTCCCTAGCCGCCTCATCAGAGGTGCTGTCATCACCAGCCTCGGCATCCAGCATCTCACGTGCGGGACAGCTCTCCCCCATGGAGATGATAGCACTCTCGTCAAACACCACATTGCGGCTACTCACCACACGTCGAGTGGTGGGGTTGTACACCAGCCAGGCAGGGGACTCGGGTGCGTAGCCCACAAACACGCCTTTCCATGCACGATCGTCCAGTTTGCGGCGCTGCGACTTGTCCACGTGGACATAAGCCGGGCAGCCAAACACCCGCATGGAACTCAAGTCAGCCGGTCGACCCGTAACAAGCTGATATGGAACGCCACCAGCTCCACTGCTGCACACCCGATTGCGGATGTGCACCGCTGCCGCCATAGCCAACGCCCAATAGGACTTCGGCAGCCCAGCATGCCGAATCATAGACTGTGCCATCGGAACCAATGTGCCCCACTGCCGCTCGATGCGACCATGCTGCCAATGAGCGTAGGGGGCGGTGACCTCTAGGGCGATGTTGAACTCGTCCAATAAGCTCCGGAACGCAGCACCAAGAAACACAGTGTCGTTGTCGACCCGAAGCCGACGAACTGTGTACCCCAGGGAGCGAATGGTGGTCAGCATCCGGCGGAACGAAGAAGTAGCCTCGTCCTTGGAGCGCAAGGCATCATGCAGCACGAAGCGGCTGCGGAAGTCAACTGCGCCGAAGCTGTAGCGCCTCCCACCCAAGGATGGAACACTCATCGGGCCACAAAAATCCACACCAATCACCTCAAACAGTCCAACATCTCTGTCCGCAGGAGCACGAGGAATATTGCGGACTTGAGACTTACACACAGCGCAGGTCTCACAGAATCCCAACTTCTCGTGTGATGCATAGCCCAAGCCTTCCACATGACCTGTTAACAGCTCGTCCAGCTGAGGCTCCCCAATGTGACCGAGGCGGGAATGCCACAGCCGCTTCCCCGATGACGCCGTGGCCGCCGAAGCCGTAGCACGCGCTGGAAGAGCAACCGTCGCAGGCAGCCAGATCAATCCGTGGGCTCGCTCCATGGGAATCTTAACACCACCACCATGAGCTGCGTGAAGCTGAAGATGGTCCATAGGATCCGCCAACAACACGCTATGACCCTGCTGCCGCGCCTGAGTGAGGCTAAACAACCGATGATATGTCCAAGACGCACGACGGGACAGCTCGGGAACGTGAAGCACATGGCGCAACGTGGCAGGAATCTTCGTACCGTCTGCAGCCGGCACAGTGATGCGGATAGTGCCGACACCCACAGCAAAAGCACTGATGCCCTTCACCCACAGCCGATCAGACAGCGCACGATAGTTCACGAAGTCATCACGTTTGCTTGTCATGTGGTGGCTGGCTCCACTGTCGGCTAGCCACATCCAAGTCTCCCCCTCATTCATCACCATGGCTCGTGCTTCACTGAACGACCTAGCAGGACTGGCAGTGATGTCTACCCCAGCAGGGAAAGCCACGGGAGACTCGAGACTTGCAGAATTGCCACTAGCACGCCTTTCAGGGCACTCTGAGCGGCGATGGCCCTTCTTGCCGCAACTGAAACAAATGCCGCGGAAGAGTCGGACTCCGCCAGCTCCCACAGCCACACCACGTGAGTTCCCAGGGCCATGCATGGATTTTAGCTGCTCCTGAAGATCATGGACTTGGCGCTTCAAGGATTCAGCAGAGGTGTCACCGGAAAAGGCCGGAAAAGCTGCAGGGGGCGGCGCCTCCGTCTGAGTCCTGCCGCGACTCTCAATACGCATGCCCTTCTGTCGAAGGTCGCGCTTGACGGCGTCCATACTGAGGCTGTGGACGTCCCATGTGTCTGTGATGGAGTGGTACTCTTGACGTAGACCCTTCACCAAGTACATGATGACCCGTCGGTCGTGAACGTCCTCCCCCACACGGGCGAGCTGGCGCTGAAGTCGGACCAACCGGTTCAAATACTGGAGACTAGTCTCATCGTCTGCCTGGGCCTTCTCCATATCCTGCAGCAGCTCAGCCAGACGGTAGATGCCATCGTCTTCATAGTGGTCCACCAGCGCAGTCCACGCCTTGAGGCCGCAGTTCTCGTCAACTTCATGGACATTCTCAATAATTGAGAGATCGTCCTCAGGCAGCGCCAGAATCAAAGTAGAGTACAAGTCGATGTGTTGCTGCGCGGTAGCGGCGTCGTTCTCGAGGAGAGCCGGTGCCCAGCTCTGCATCAATCCAAAGGCACGAAACCTCTTCTTCCAGACATCAAAGTCTCTCCTTTCTCCACTGAACTTGGGAAGTTTGACAGAATCCATGGGTATTATATCTCGACAGCTCCGGAAAGTACCGAAAAAAAATCGACGGAAAATAGTCACCAACCACTGCCCGGCAGGCCTTCAAGGGGACGGTCAAGGTCCGGTCAACGGAGCTTCAGAACGAGCACGACAGGGCGCCGACCGAAGGCGGAGCTGTACTTCCGGAGTCTACACAGCCAAAGCAGACAGAAACCGGTTTCAGGAGGTCTGTCGGGGTTCGTCGTACAAATGGATAGTACACTGAGCAGGGATCCTTCACCAACTGAAAGCCAAAAACCCAGGGGAGCGAAAATGGACGAGGACTGCGAGAAAATCCCAACGAGCTGTACTTCCCGACTCAGAACAACGTAGGCAGGCGGACTATGGCCTTGGAAGGCCAGTCGAACGACGTCGTACACAGGTGATAGTACACTATTGCAAGATGTCTCACCAACTCGCACTCAAACAGCCCAGCGACGCAAGGAAAGACGCCAAATACCCAGATATTGGATCCAGTAATATGAAAAACGAAGGCGCAGGCTGAAAATCCAAGGCACAGGCGACTGAACAAGCGTTGTTCAAGCGAGTGAAAACGGTCGGTGGTTTCTAGGCTCCAAGCAACACAGGAAAGTCGCTACCAGCCCGAATTCGAAGGCAAACCACCCAACAAAGAGAGTCAACCGCTTTTGCGACCCAGCCACACCTGAAGATCGTGTAGCACAACAGAAGCCCAAGACTCACGCAAAAAGAAGCTCAAGGTAACGGTTCCAGTCAAGTGTGTCGACTCCAACCGAGAGCAAAAGGAGGGCCCATAACCTGACAAAGTTGATGGGTGAAAACAGAATGATTACACACTCTACAAGGCGCTGAAGGTCTGTCACCTTCAGCAGTGTCTCATCCTTGTCTATCACAGGACACCGTCCGCGTCCCAATCATGACACGCGCCCACCACATGGTGAGCACACGCCTACCACTATTCTGAGCCCTTAGATCATATCTAACGCTCAGCAACCTGCCACTATCAGCACCCATATCTATTGCATTGCTGAATACCTTATCATCTAGATATGCTGAGTCACAGCTGTCCTATCACTGCAACACTCGTACTGGATATCAATATTGCTGAGTAGCAACTTGATTACCATATCAAACAATGCTGTTCAACACAGACCAACATCAACAGCAGCTAATGCCTTCGCGTCATCGTCTCTGCTTTTGGCAAGTGCACACAAGGCAGGTAACAACACCTTGACCTCATACTCTCGCATAACCACTTTGGCTGCACGTCTGCAGTCTCTTTCCTCCGTACATGTGCCAGTGTTGGCAAGGGTGAAGATCTCGCCAAGGCAGAAGCGCGGATCCAGCAATGTAGCCATAACCTCATGCCCTCGGCTCTCATCATATTCAACAAAGGGGGCCATCATTGCATCCATGTCTGTCAATATGCGGTTCGTCATAGCATGCTGGACATCCCTCAGGTTTGCATCCAACCTGTCGCATGACCGCAAAGTAAGCAACTTAATTTGAAACACAAATGCAAGCAATGGGGGGAGGGGGCCTTACGTTGAAGCGTCCTCCCCCCCATCATCAGGATCCACGACGTGGGTTGTCATAGGTGCGTCCAATTTCGTGGACATTGTGCGCTGTAGCTTAGCAACTGAGTGGAGTGCATCAGACAGTAGCCAATGCGAGTTTTGGGATTGTGCCTGTGTGACAATCATGCAAGGGTCGCGGAGCACATCATGGACAGCCTCACTGACCTCCCACTCAGTGGCAGTGGGCTTCCTGGTGCGCAAGTGTTGAGTCTCCGGCATTTCACCATACAAGTAGTCGATGACGGCCTTTGCTTGCAGCAAACCTGCCAACATCCCAAATGTCTAGGCAGCACAAAGCAACAAAATGTAGTCAGTGGAATGAAAAAACAATATGCAAGCATAATACGTGAAACTAGGGGGGGGCTCACGCTGGTGAATCTTGTCTTCACTGGTGTCACAAACTTAGTCACCTTGACTTTCATAGCAATGCATGCAGCTCTGAGTGACGCCCAACCCTTGGAAGACTTCTTTGTCCATGTGATGCAAGATTGGAGTTTTTTTGCGACTTCGGAGAACTTGAAAGCCTGCTCACAACAAGTTCAATAATATTAGACACATGAATGTTGTTTCATGATAAAACAAAATGCAAAGCAAGCAAGGGTGGGGGGGGGGCTCACCTCCAAATTCATGCGCTTTGCTTCTAGGACAGCGGCATTGCACGCTCCATTGATTTTGTGTGCAAAGCACAGGGTCACATGTGGTACCCACGCACCTAACGCCCGGCAACCTGTCAGCCCTTGTTTGGCAAGGACTACCGTGGCAGTTGCCAAGTTGCCCCCGCCATCCTTCACCACAGCAGCCACTCTGTACAACAGGTCATACTCTTCCAGAATTGTTTTTATGCGTGGAGCAATTTCCTCGCCTGTGGAGCTGTCCTTGCACGATATGATGCCGATGTGCTTGTGATGCCATTGCCACTGTTTGTCGATGAAGTGGATGTCGACAGAGAGGTTATCCTCTGTTTTCCTGGACATCCACAAGTCAAAGGTAATGGCAACACCTCTAACACCAACGAGCACACTCTTAACATGTTTGCTACCCTCAGCTTTCAGAGCGGGCAGCAAAGTGTGTGTAAGTTTTGTCCTAGAAGGCAGTGGCAGTGTAGCATCCAAAAACCAGATGAAGGCTTTGAAGAGAGGGTTCTCCACAATGGCGAAAGGTAGCCGACAGAAAACTACGAGGAGTGACAGCAGCCGCCAGAATAGTTGCACCCTAGGGTCAGAGGTGGGTCTCTTCTTCGTGGACTTGAAGTGGTCGGCGACGCTTGGCCGTTTCTCCCCCTCTCCTCCGGAGGAGGCAGAAGCCGCAGGACGACGTTTCGGACACATGGCATCACTCAACTGTGGCACACGACAACAACAGGACACGATGCGTGTTAGCACTTAGCACGGTCAGACTCGCATGTCCATTGTCCATTCACTGAGTGAAGGGGGGGGGGGGGGGGGGGCGTACCTTCGCGTACTCTTGCCTGTGGTACCTCCAAACGTGGTACTTGAGTCCGGTGTTTCCATCGGCAGGTCTGTATTGCATGACGTGCTTTGCCTCGCGGCCCCGCTTGTCGCGTGCGAGTTGCGGGACCCACAGACCCACTGTTTCGTCGTGGGCGCGCAACTCCCCGTCATCGCCAGGATGGGGGAACTGCTCGTGCAGGAAACCGGTTTTCGCAGCGTGGCATAGAAAACAACACACCTCTAAACAACCGGACTTGTGATCCATTACATCCTCCTCCTCCGCCAACGGTGGGTTATTGGGAACGAAAAACGCCCAGACAGGGTTGCCCTTCTGCGTCAACGACCAACTGTCCTTGAGGTTGCGGGCAAGCATATCCACGCGGCACTGAAACTCTACAGTATCGGTACCGGCGTCGCCATCTACCTCCACATTCACATCGTCGATCAATATTCCGTCACTACCGGGGAGACTAGCAGTAACGAAAGATACCCTGGATGAAGGGGTGGTGCTATCGCGACGGTCATTTTCGGGCGCAATAGGAGCGAACGGCATGGCGGGGGGCAGCGAGGGGGGCGGGGCGGCCGTTGCCGCAAGACATTGCGTCGTCACATCGGGTTCACTACCGGTAGCAGGGCTCACTACGGACGCGGCATGCGGGTCCTCTGTTGCGTCCATTGCAGCGTGCCAGTAGGGCTGTGGGAGGTTAGGGGGGAGGGGGGAGGAGCGCTCCGGGATAGTGGGCTAGCGGGATGGTGCTTGGTTGGACGATGGACCACTATTTCCGCCACCCGCTACCCCACCATCCGCCACCCGCTACCCCACGACCATATCCCCGCCACAACGGAGCATGCCACCCCATACAACGTACAACCACCCACCACCAATAGGAGGCATGGAGGGATAAGGCCTATCCGGTGCTAGCTGGCAAGGAGCCAGCTGGGCCACCCACCTACGCGATTTTGCTTGGTTCCTGGGACCTGGCACCAATCACAGTTTGAACTGGGATACAGTTCGAACGTTCGAACCGAAAATTACGAATTTCCATACATAAGGCCTTATGTAATCCAATGATACAAATATACTATTTCTCAGTACTTACTCAGTACATCGCAACACGGCCACAAATGGGTGACAAATAACGGTACGCAGTATTTCTCGACAGATATCGCCAAATCAGAGGGCGGCCGAAAAGGGACAGCTCACCTGATTAAAAAAAATAAAATCTAGGCTGACTTCAGTCCGGTAGGATTCAGGCCACTTTCGCCGAGACTTCAGACTGAACTGAAGTAACTTCAGTTTAGGCTGAATACCTGAAGTCGCCTGAACTGAAGTTACTTTAGCACAACCCTGGTTTTTTCCTCTTTCCTTCTTTCTGCTTGGTGGCCTCCACAGCTTTTTCTTGTAAAAAAAATTATACTTTGAAACGGTATGTGTATTGTACGTTTTTATACGAACAGAGTATACACTATACACTGCCTGGCAATTACATACATTACATGTATTTGTGAAATGACCCAACTGACTTGCTTGGGGGTAGCGTGAGGGGTTAGGGCTACAGGTAAGTGCCGGGTAGTTAGGGTTTCCCTCCCTGCTTGTCTCTTCCCTGTACACAGTTTAAGGCCGGTTCTTAGATAAACTTAGCCACCATCCGCGAAATCACCCAACTGTAGTAACCTGCCATATGGAGTGTATCTGTTAAACCCCAATTGTATCACCTGTACCATACATACACCGTTATTTGTCTCTGAGACGGTGTACATACTGTACGGTTTGTACGATTGGTATATACTAGCGACATATATATGATTTTTTATAAGAAAAAGCAGTGGAGGCCACCAAGCAAAAAAGAAGAATAAAAGAGGAAAAAACCTAAGCCCGACGAGGAACATGAAGGCATGCCACAACGTCAGCACTGTTGGTATATACCAGTGTTGATGCGCGGAACAAAGTTCCGTTGCGGTCTCTTCCGGCGGAACACCGGAATTCCGTAAACTTCCGTTCCGCCGGAATACTTCTCGGAAAGGACCGGAAGTCCCCATAAAACTTTTTTTATTCCCTCGTATCTAAACGCACCGATTCATTTTACTCCGAATAGGCAAAATCCGTCGAGAAAATCACCATTATACGCATTTTCTCTGGAATTTAACAAGGTTCGAATAAGCACACATAATATAGGAACACTACGCTTATGGAACAAGACGGTATGCCACAGCGTCAGCACTATTGGTATATACTACGCTGTCTCGTAATAATTCGGATTGTGGTGTACGACGTACTGTCCGAGACTAGAGACGGCGTATACATTGTACGTCAAAATGACGGAAAGTGTATATACCGTACCGGTACGTACCGCGACGCCTTTGCAACCAATGTAGGAAAATTCTTCTAACAAATAGCGGTGGAGGCCACCAAGCTAAAAGGAGAAAAGAGGATAGAACCTAATCCTTAAGCACGACGAGGAACAGGAAGGCATGCCACAGCGGCACAGCGTCAGCCCTGCCCTCCTACCTACAGCATGGAAACTTGTGGAATGAAAGGCAAAACCACGTTTTATCGAAGTCTTTTTCCCGCGCACGGGAGCGCCATACAAATCTGTAGGATCCGCCACCGTCATTTTCATTACCGCATATAAGATTAGCGCTGAATTGTTCTTATTTGATCGCCACCGCCCGTCGCTACTGCGCATGTGTCACCGACCGCCGACGCTGTCATCGCCATTTCGCAGTATCATCACCCCCATCAGCGCACGCACGACCGACGACCACCGCGGACAGGGGGAGGACAGTGTTGATTTAAAATATGTACCGGCGGATAGCTTATCGTACCGCCGACGCAACATGAGTGGCGCGTCAGAGTCGGCGGCGGGAGGGTCGGAGGGCGGCGAGCTGGGCAGTAGCGTCCAAGCGGCAGCGGGAATTATACTTGTGTGGTGGGTGCTGCCGCGGGCACCGGCGCCGTCCCCGTCGCTATCCCGCGAGAGAAATACAAATAAAGACAAAGGGTCATACATGTGGATGGAGAGACATACATATATATAGAGAGAGAAAAGGGGAGAGAGGGAGAGAGATACACATACACGTAAATACTACACACAATAACAGACACAACATAGGCACGTTTACACATACACACAATTGCGCGCACACATTTACGAAGACCTTTATATAATAAGACACGCACGGACATTTTACTGTCCGTGCGCGCTTGGGCGCTTGAACCGTTAGGGAGATGTAGCGTCGGAGGTAACGCATGTAACGGAGGTAACGCCGGTTACTTCGTAATTTAGCCCTGTAATTCAAACCTCTATATTACTAATATGACCATAAACCTCTTCGATTGACCGTGCGATGCGAAGTACGTGCTGTACTAGCGAATCTTCTGGTACTGGTCTAATGGTACGTATTTTCATTGCGGTATTTGATATCTGGCGGCCCGGTACGGTTCTTTTTGTATTATTCTAATCGCTGAATATCCATCGTGTTGTCCGTACAGTACAAAACTCGGTCTGTTGTAGACCGATAAGACTAGCATTTATATTCTCGACGAACTATTTTAGTACATTCGTATGGACAAGTTTTTGAGGGATACAGATAATCTGCAGCACATAAAGGATAGACAAAGATCCAGATGCATATATCACTTTAGTACTTATCACAGTGTACAGTTACGGGGACAAACGGGATGCGAAGCAATGAAGAATTTAATTTCTTACAAGAAAAAGCAGTGGAGGCCACCAAGCAAGAAAAGAGAAAGAAAGGAAGAAAAAACCTGAAGCAATGAACAAGCAATCAGTACGGGGTGGGCCGCGATCCTAGTGCTTGATGCAGTCCCAGTTCTGGTCCTCAAACCCATACTCCAACAAAGCCAGAAAGCTGGTCGCTACATCAATTCTTCGCTTGCTGCTAGGCACACCATTTCGGCCTGAGTCTGAACCCCTTACTAGTATTGTATCAATAACGGCCCGAGAGATAGACGCATGTATAACCTTCAAAACCTCCTATGTGCTGGTGGCCAGTGCGAGCCGCCGACGAAGACTATATAGATTAACGCAACGAGCTTATATTACTAGCAGCTAGCTAGCAGCTATATACCCGTTCCTCCAGGAATCACCCCCCGCTCTTGCGTTATTCCGCGTAGTTAGTTGATTACTGATGTCGTTGCGGACAACAACAAGCAAGCTCGCAAATCTTATGCGCATGCATCGCGCACCTCCATATTATATGACAAAGTATCTTCTCTTCTACCAACACTAGGCCCGCCGTGTGCACTACAGGTTTTGCATCTCGTCTTAGGTTCGGACCTCGCTGGCTCAAACCACGTCTGCCCCATGCAACTATACGGGGGACTGCTGCCCGACCGCCCCGGCGGCGTCCAGTCGCACCGGCGCCCTCGCACACACTCGTCGCACTGCTACCACACTCGCATCGCGGCCCGTCCCGTGGGTTCCGGTAGCCCCGTACGTCCCGGCGAGAATGATGAGGAATTGTACTGAAGATAACGTAAGCAGTACAGATATCTCGTTTATGCAAAAAGCGCCGCGCGCGCATAGCACTTCCTCATGGATTTCGTAAAGTACAGGCAGTGTACACACCGGGGTTGGGGTTAAACTCGCCTCGGGGTGACTTAATTAAGTGACGCTTAATTTAGCCTTTAAGCTTAATCAAGCGAAACTTAATTAAGCGTAACTTATTTACGCTTAAATACACGTAAATAAGAGGGCTTAAATAATTTAAGCTTAATTAAGTTTATTAACTGTACTTAAAGCTTCTTTAATGTAGACTTCATGTACATTTCTATGAAACTGGCCCTAAGGGACGCATTCATTACATTGCTATTGATAGCAACAATCAATCAATCATCCTCTAGATCACCCCATCC